>SKCR01005013.1:0-78333 GCA_019454045.1 Zanthoxylum bungeanum | reverse complement strand
GACTCACCGGAGACTTCATTACGTCTAAGGAAATCGGGCACCGAAATAAATTCGGTACGGTTAGGTATAGTTCTTGTCTCACCATCTTCTTTTAATTATTTATTTCGGGATTTTGGTTTCTGTACAGACCGAAACAATTGATTTCATGTGGATTGTGGAGAGGATAACCAGACTACCAGAGAACGTGTCAAAGGGGGTTTATTTATAAGACGAACGAGTCAAAGCTAAAGGTGACGGTTTTGACTATCGGTCAAATTTATTTTTAATTTTATATTCAAAAACTGTCATTAAAGAGACATTTCAATTACATCCCACTACCCCAGCGTTTTATTCAATACTATGAATACATCTTAAGTTTTGAAATTAGCCTCTAACATCCCCCATGGCCAATAAGATTCTTGTTAATTTTGATTGAAAATAGTTATTTTCCTATAAAAATAATATATTATGCACTCAAATTTTGACAAGTTAATTATTGGAAAAAATAAATTGTAAGAATTTATAACCAAATATTGTTATTCATAAAGACATCCAATTTAAATATTTTTAACTTTACTAAACAAAATTAAACCAAAGGTAGAAAACACCAATTAAATGTTTTCAATACCTATAAATTAGCCAGCCTAAACTTCTTGAAAATATTAATAAATTTATATGAAATATTAATTCATTTACAAAATTACTTTCTGGCTCTTGGCACCATTTGTCACACAAGCACAACAATAGACCTAAAGTTATCCGTGCTTAGGAGAATTGAGTTTAATGGAAATGAAAATTGAGCATTTTTTTTTTTGTGAGAAGGGAAAGGAGAATTGAGTTTAATTTGAAGAAGATGGTTGAGACTTATGGTGGGTGTATTGAGTTGAGTTTTATTTATTTTTTAAAATTATTTGGACTTTTTGATAATTTTACATAGAGTTTTAGTAACGAATAAGTTTAATAAAAAAATCAGTGCGAACATGGAATATTATTTGTATGGATTCATTCATAAATTATTATAGGGTGAAAAATGAGCCGGACTTGAAAAAACTCAACATCAATTCAATTGTTATTAATGAATATTTTCAAAATTTCGAAAAAAATCTCATATTTTTTAATTTTAAATTGATATTTTTATTATATTTTTTCAGATAATAATTTAAATAAACTAGATTTATACTGTGATTAGATTTTTCTAACACCGGCCTTTTTACCAATCCTCCCACTCTTTAACAAAATTTAGTAATAGCAGAAGTATTGGTGGCCGATTTTAAAACATGTGATGCACAATATTTCAAAAGTTTAGGGGTATAATAAACATTAGACCAAATATAGGGGCACGTAAGAAAATATCCATTTTTCAAATATTATTTTACCCGTTCATAAAACAGCACGGGAATTCAACAAGGTGCCAAACCAAACGTGTAGGACGGAGCCAGCTAGAAATTCAAAAGGGCGACCACGTGGTTTGAAAGTTAAAGAAGTTTTGAAACAATATTTCCATCTATCCACGTCAACGGGTATTTTAAAATTCTTATTTGCACTCGAGATGAAAATGTGAACATCTTACCTCTCTCGATATTCTCATTTATGCTTAGTAAATAATAATTCATCATTAAAAACGCTAATTAATATTTTTTTTCCCAATTAGGATTGGAAGCTTTTTTTTTGAATTTTTACAAACTGCATATATTACAATATGCTATCAGCTGAGATTCTAGATACATACAATTATAGCACTGCCCAGAAATCAACCGAGACGTAGCTCGGGACTTACAAATTCTAAATCAGCCAAAACACAGCTTGGGAATCAACTCTCATATAGGAGAACTTATTCCTTCTAAAGAGGAAGGTTTGAGTCCCCACTGCTTTTTTGGGGAATGATCGGAAGTTGAATAAGAACTATTAAATGAATTTTTTCCTTACGACATTTAATCTGATTTTCTGGTGGATAAAAATTTCCGGAAAGCAATTAGAAAATGAGGTAGTTTTGAGTTGGTAACCACATCATCAATGATATATTATAACTAGAAGTCGGTAATTCTTTCTTTAGTCAGTAGCCACAAACACAGAAGTCAGCACAAAAAAAATATTTAAAAAAATTAAATCATGATATAATTTCAATCTTTTTTATTTTATTTTTTAAATTTATCATCGAGACAATGACATTTTAATGATAAATTTCTCTTCATTCTAATTTAATATCCTTATCATTTTTTTTTTTAATAATGAAATGGGTTTGAGACTTTAAAAGTGCTTGCTAAAAGTCTAACTACCCAACCACTGTGGCCCCTTACAGGCTGTTGCTGTTCAATTGTAATCTATATTCTTCTTTGTCATGTTTATTTTATTTCAAATTAATAATAATAATAATAATAATAATAAGTCTTGTGTATTTGGCTTCTTAAATTTATGCTTCACATTTTTTTTTATTACTAGAATTATCATTTTGATGAGCACTGGATAACAATCCAAATTGCACAATTCCTGACCCAATGAAGCCACATAAATGAAATTGTAAAGTCACATTTTAATGTTCCCTAGAAACGATAACATCATTTTTTCCCTTTATTAATTGATTCGCCTTTTCTTTATCATAATTCGTTGTTGATTTATTTAACTTTTATTTATCAAACAACATCATAAGAAAAAAAAATTGTTTAAATTTTGTATATAATGGGGATTGGGATAGGTGTTAGCTGGGGAGTACAAAATCCAGCATCACTCACTACATTTAAGGACATGGGGATTATTTTTTTCTCCATTCCTCACCCATATTCTCCATTAACTCATCAAAATTGTGTAATACGAAAACAATATGATTAATAAATATGAAGTCATGATTAATAAAAAGATTAATTTCGTATTTGACACGATTAGTGATATTGTTATGAGAATAATTAGCCACTTCAATTTGCTGCCACATCAGCTTCTTGGGTTGTCAAGTTTGTTTAAATAGCAACGTAGAAAATGCTTTTGTTAATAATAAGAAATTCATATTTATCTTCACTCTCTTTCTCTCCTCCTCATTGAAACTTTTCTTTTCATTTTCTTTCACTTTCTCGGCAACCAAACAGAGAAAGCTTAGTCTGTTAGAATTCAATTTGGTATCAGAGCATTTCCCCCAGTGTCTAGGTTACAGATCCAGTCTCTAAATGGCCTCATCAAATCTCCAACAACTTGCGGCCTTCAATTTTACTTTTTCCTCTCCAATCAAACTAGATCGGAATAATTACATGATTTGGAAGTCCTTAGTACTGAGATCAATCAAAGGTAATGGACTTGAAGCTATGATTGAAAGTGAAGCAGTTCCTCAAGGTGTTGCGTCTGATCTGGAAAAGACAAGATCAGTTGTTGATGAGCTGGTTGCATTCGTCAATGACCTTAGAAATTATCACCTTGGTTGTAGGATCAAAGTATTCATTTGACTTGTGGCAGAGCCTTGAGAAGCAATTTGGATATGAAACTGAGGCTAAAAAGATTCAACTTAAAGCAGTTAACAAATCTGAAGAAAGGAAACTTGAGTTTGTCTGAATACTTTGTCAAGTTGAAAAGTATCGACAATCTAGCCTTAGCAGGTTGTAAGGTGAGCACCACTGATTTCATCACACATTTGATCAATCCACTAGGACAAGAATATGATATAGTCGTAGTGCTGATCACAGCTAACCTGGCCAACCTAAGTGTTAATGATGCTTATGTAATATTGCTCTCCCAAGAAGCCAGATTAGAAGCACATCATAGTACTCTCTCTGGTGAATCTAAAGGAAATTACAGTGCCAATGTTGCACAAACTAGTCATAATAAGAAAAATGCTCAAGGTCGAGGTAGTTTCAATGGCAGGGGATTTTTTTAATAAGGGAGGACAAGGTCGTGGTAACTTCAATTGGAATAACAACTGGAATAACAATCAGTTTGCTAACTGGAACAATCCAGACAAATGAGGTAATACTTGGAACACCTGGACTAATGTGGCAACGGAAGACAATAGTTACTATACACTGAAGATGCACAATAAGGAAGTAGAGGAAGAATGAAGGAAGGGTAATATGAAGGAAGGTTTGGTCTGTCAGATTTGCTTCAAACCAAGGCACACTGCTATGAAGTGTAGAAATAAATTCAATCGAGAGTTTACATCAGGACCATTTGGACCTCCACAACATTTTGCACCACCACATCAGGGACCATCTCCTCAACAACAGTTTCCAACCAATCAAGCAGCTCACTTAGTTTCTTCAGAGGGCATGGCTGTTCAAGGTTGGTACCTTGATAGTGGATCAACTCACCATATAACCAACAATCTCCAAAACCTTTCCAATGATGCTGAATTCACAGGTAACAGCTCTCTTCTAATTGAAAATGGTGAAGGACTTAGAATCTCTCATATAGGTACAAGTATCTTTCACTCTTCTCTTGGCTTTGAATTGGATTTGAAAGATATACTTTGTGTTCCTAGTATTACCAAAAATCTCTTAAGCATATCCAAGTTGCTACAAGATAATGATGTACTAATTTAGTTATTTTCTCATGTCTGCCTTATCAAGGATAAGAAGAAGGGCACACTGCTGGCACATGAAGTTTCTGAGAGTGGTCTCTTTCAACTTCTATCCAGAAATCATATCAATGCATTTCATGTTAATCACCTTATTTCCAATCCTAGGTCAATGTTTACATGTTTTGCTAAGTCTGTTCATTTGCCTCTAACTTTGAACATTAACTATTCACTGTCTTTAGTTTCTTTTAATACTCATTGGACAACTGCAAAACTGTTTCATCAGGGACTTGGACATCCAAGTCCATATATACTCAAAATAATTGCTAAATCTCAATCTCTTCATCATAATATGTCACAAATTTTCACATTGAGCTCGTTTGATTTCTGTATTGCATGTCAACTTGGCAAAATGCACAGGCTGCACTTTCTATCCACTCAAATTAAAACCTCAGCACCATTATAACTTGTTCATACAGATGTTTGGGGGCGCTCTTCTTTACTGTCTTTAGATGGTTATAGATACTACATAAACTTTGTGGATGATTTCACTAGGTAGAGCTGGTTATTTCCCTTAAAAGTCAAATCAGAAGCATTACCCACCTTTAAACACTTCCAACTCATTGTAGAAAAATAGTTTGACTTGCCCATCAAAATCCTTCAGTCAGATTGGGGGGAGAATTCAGAAGCTTTGAACCATTTCTTCAGTCACAAAGGATTCATTTCAAGAATAGTTGTCCTCACACTCATCACCAAAATGATGTAGTTGAAATGAAACACATACATTTGGTAGAAAAAGGTCTTACTCTTCTAGCACAGGCCAATATGCCTCTCTCATTTTGGTAGGAAGCCTTTCTCACAGCTTCATACTTGATAAATAGGATGCCCACTTCAGTTCTACCTAATATCTCACCTTTTGAAAAACTATACCATCTCAAGCCAGACTATACATTTCTTAGAGTCTTTGGTTGTGTTTGCTACCCTCTTCTTAGACCATATAATCATCATAAGCTAGATTTCCACTCAGCTAAGTGTCTTTTCCTAGGATACAGTCCACTACACAAGGGGTACAAATGCTTACATAGCTCATGAAAGTTGTATATAGCTAGACATGTTAGTTTTGATGAGACTAACTTTCCCTACAAATAGCTCTTCACAGTTACTACTTCTAACAATCACAGCATCCCACCTTATTCTCATGATCTATCAATAATATCGCATACACTCAATGTTCCATCTTTCAACAATACTGCTCCCACTCTTGACCATCTCTCAACAGTTTCCTTGGAGACAAAATGGCCATCTCAACCTGCCCTGATAAGATCAGTTAACTCTTCTCCAGTACCCTCATATTCAACCCAAACACTTCAGCCTCCAAGAACCTCTCATCATATATCGCATCATCCTGATACAGATCTCACCTCTACATATCCTATGCAGACAAGATCGAAGTCTGGAATTTTTAGACCCAAATCTTATCTTTCTGTCACTGCCAGTGTTGAGCCAGTCAGTGTCAAAGCAGCACTTAGTAATTCTCATTGGTTTGCTGCCATGAAAGAATAGTTTGAAGTCTACAGAGAACTCAAACCTAGACACTGATTCCTCTTGACTCAACCTCTAAATTTATTGGTACCAAATGGGTGTTTCAAGTCAAATATAATTCTGATGGTAGTATCTCAATGTACAAGGCAAGGTTAGTTGCCAAAGGGTTTCATCAAACTCATGGTCTTGACTACTTTGAAACTTATAGTCCTGTCGTGAAACCATCTACAATACGTGTTGTACTGAGTTTAGCAGTCATGAATAACTGGAAAGTCAGACAGTTGGATGTGAACAATGCTTTCTTGAATGGCCCACTCTCTGAAGATGTATATGTACATCAGCCAGAAGGCTTTATCAGTCGTGTTTTTCCTCATCATATCTGCAAGCTTAACAATGCATTTTATGGTCTCAAACAGGCCCCACGAACTTAGTATGATGCTATTAAAAATTCTTTAGTAAGTTGGGGATACATCAAGTCTCAATCAGATTCTTTTTTGTTCATCAAACATATCAACTCAAAGATAGTCATTATTCTAGTCTATGTTGATGACATCTTAATCACTGGTTCTAAGATCAGTTTGGTGGAAGAAATAATCCATCAATTGGGTTCTGCATATGCTCTCAAAGATTTGGGAATTTTTGAACTTCTTCTTGGGGATCGAGGTTATACCTTCTGCTAATGGTCTTCATTTATCTCAAACTAATTACATAGAGGATATCTTAAATAAGACTCACATGCTTGAAAGCAATGGTTGTCTTACTCTCATGTGCCCAACAGAGAAACTGCAGAAGGACAAAGGGAAGTTGTTTGAGAATCCCTCATTATACAGAAGTATTGTTGGTTCATTACAATATGTCATCCTTACCAGACCAGAAATTTCTTACTCTGTTCACAAACTCAGTCAATTTCTTGCTTTACCAACAGTCTTTCACTGGCAAGCCTGTAAATGAATGTTGAGATATTTGCAAAATACTTCGCACTTTGGCTTACAGTTTCTTCATGATGGCACACCCACTCTGACTGGGTATTCAGATGCAGATTGGGGATCAGATCCTGATGACAGAAAATCAATAGGTGGTTACTGTACGGGCCAAATTTGGGCCCAAGGGTAAAATCGACATTTTACCTCGAGACCGACCAATATCAGACCAAGAAGCCTCACGGGCCCAAGCTCATTGTCATCAAGAGGGCCAACGGACGCAATAGATACCAAATCAAGAAACGTCCAGACTCATAAATATCTCACATAACTCGACAGTTTCCAACATCCAACGAACGAGTAATTAAAGGTAATAAATACAACACGTTTCCCGAGAGTGTGTATATAAGAGAAGAAAGTCTACGAGAAGGGGGCTGGACAATCCATAGCTCGATCATATTCAACTTCTAACAACTTTCAGCTTAGTCATATTCTCTCCAGAGCTCTCAGAACCTCGGACCACTGCCCTCACGGTAGTCAACAGAAGTCAAGGTACGTCAAGCCTTGCTCTTCTATTATTTACAGCTCGTCTTCACTACTGACTTGAGCGTCGGAGTGCCCCCGGCACCCACCACACCGGTGGGTAGTCTACTCCCGCTCACTCTACCTTTGTTTTGCAGGATCGCTAGCGCCCCCAACTACAAATTCTCGATTGTGGACCTCGGGCGAAATCCAGCGTCCACAATTTGGCGCCGTTGCCGGGGACTTAGCGATTCATAGCAGACGAAGATCTCTCAGTCTACGATCCCTTCAACACAGCTACACATGGCTTCTAGCAGCGATCAAACATTTGACCATATGGCCTCTCAATTGGCCACTCTACAAGAATTTACGAGTCTTAGAGGAGGAAAATTCAGCCATGCGAATCTCCAATATAACCCTCCGAAGCAACTGGAGCAAATCTCTTCAACCTCCCGACAACCTGATACTACAGACCTTCCCGGCAATCCCACAATCCCCGCCAATCTCTTGGGGGCATTCAACAATGTGACAAGTGACAATCTGCCATCAGACAACCATCCACCAAATCGAGAAAAAAGTCAACATGTCTCCTCAATCGACCAAGCACGACAAGTTACCTCCATTATGCGCAAGGAAATGCAGGAGTTCAAAGATGCAATTCTCTCTAGCCTACCTGGTGTCAGACTACTAGTGAGAAGAAGCCGAGCCGGCACGATCTCAGATACCCCATTTTTGGACACCATCACTTCCACTGAACTACCAAGGAAGTTCAGTTCTCCAGATATGAAGCTGTATGACGGATCCACAGACCCGAATGATCATATGATCCATTACAAATACAAGATGATGTCGACTGATCTGGCTCATCATCAATGGGAAGCTGGAATGTGTAGAGGATTCGGAGAAACATTGGCAGGCCCATCCCTCAATTGGTTCCTCAATCTACCTTTCAGGACTATTGGGTCATATCATGAACTAGCTAATAAATTTGTGGAGCATTTTGCAAGTTCTTGCAAGCTTGAAAAGACCACCAATGACCTTAATGCAATCCAACAACAGATAGGGGAGTCCTTGCGAAGCTACGTGGCTCGCTTCAATAGAGAGAGGATAACAATCCCAGATCTCTATCAGCCTACTGCAGTGGAAGCATTCAGAAATGGATTACTTTCAGAAAATGGACTCTACAAAAAGCTCACTAAATTTCGATGCTACACTATGGATCATGCCATGGCCCAGGCACAATTTGAGATTAGATGGGAGGAGGATAAGAGAAACAAGAAAAGAAGAATTCCACCAGCCATCAATGAGAGAACCTCAAATCCGCCCAAGCGACCCTACAACTGATGTGCTAGCAATGTACTTCAATAAAGTGATACTTGATGTAATTAGTCTATAAAAAATGGGGCTAGATGGCCACCCATTGTCGCCTTGGGGACATCATAGCTTCTCAAATAAGTATTCATTGGTTACTTTAAAAAAAAATTATCCTTCATAAAACTCCCACTCGACACTACATGTATTAGGAATTGGAGTGATGATATCCCATACGACAATACACAAATGAAGACTTGGCATGGACATCCCAGTCGACATTACCAGATGGAAGAAGGCTTAGTATCTGATAGAGAGTCCACTCGACACGACAAGGAAGAAGTCTTGGCTGGAAGCTGAGGTTCCACTCCACACGACAAGGAAGAACTCCTAGCTAGGGGCTGAAACACCACTCGAAACGACAAGGAACATGTCTTAGTTAGGGGCTAAGGTTCCAGTCGACACGACATGAAGGAAAGATCAGTTATTGGCTGAAGTTTCGTACGACATGATAAATAAGTAGGCTGAGTTGCCTAAGGTTCCAATCAACATTACACGGATACACATCATGAGGATGCTACCCCACTCGACACTACATGTATAGGGTGATAATATCCCAGTCGACATTACCAGGTATGGCTTGCACTTTTTATAGTTGACATTACAATTTATAGTTTGGGACTTGTTATGGCTGTCCCAGTCGACATTACAACATATAGCTTGGTAATTGTTATTGGTGTCTCAGTCGACAATATAATATGTGACTTGACACTTGTCGAGTATCCCACTCGACACTACATGTATGGAGAATTGGTATTAGGATATCCCACTCGACACTATATGTATGGGGTGATAATATCCCAGTCGACATTACCAGACTTGGCAATGATATCCCATTCGACACTACATGTATGGAGAATTGGTATTAGGATATCCCACTCGACACTACATGTATGGGGTGATAATGTCCCAGTCGACATTACCAGACTTGGCAATGATATCCCACTCGACACTACATGTATGGAGACTCAGCATGAGGAAGATGTCTCATTCGACACTACACGTATGAAGCTTAGCACTTGTTAAGGATCTCATTCGACACTACACATATGAAGATTGGCACTTGTTAAGGATCTCAGTCGACACTACCATGTGAAGCTTGGCACTCGTTAAAGATCTCATTCGACACTGCATATATGGTCTTGTAGAATGAGGAATGAAAACCCTCACTAACCTTTATCAGGTCTTGTAGAATGAGGATTGTAGAATGAGGAATGAGAACCCTCATGGACCTTCATCAGGTTCATTCGACCGTAGTCTCATGGTCTTCAGACGACATGGTCTCAGACTACAAGTCCTGTAGTATGAGGAATTATATCCTCATAGACCTTTGTCAAGTCCTGTAGAATGAGGAATTATATCCTCATAGACCTTTGTCAGGTCTTGTAGAATGAGGAATGAGGACCCCCAATGGCTTTGTCAGGTCTTGTAGAATGAGGAATGAGAACCCTCATGGACCTTCATCAGGTTCATTCAACCGTAGTCTCATGGTCTTCAGACGACATGGTATCAGACTACAAGTCCTGTAGTATGAGGAATTATATCCTCATAGACCTTTGTCAAGTCCTGTAGAATGAGGAATTATATCCTCATAGACATTTGTCAGGTCTTGTAGAATGAGGAATGAGAACCCTCATGGACCTTCATCAGGTTCATTCGACCGTAGACTCATGGTCTTCAGACGACATGGTCTCAGACTACAAGTCATGTAGTATGAGGAATTATATCCTCATAGACCTTTGTCAAGTCCTGTAGAATGAGGAATTATATCCTCATAGACCTTTGTCAGGTCTTGTAGAATGAGGAATGAGAACCCTCATGGACCTTCATCAGGGTCATTCGACCGTAGACTTATGGTCTTCAGACGACATGGTCTCAGACTACAAGTCTTGTAGAATGAGGAATTATACCCTCATTGACCTTTGTCAGGTCTCGAAGAATGAGGAATGAGAACCCTCATTGACCTTCTTCAGCTCTACTAGGGTGAGAAATAATGACTTTCTTGGACTTTTATCAAGTCCATTCGACAGGTGCACACGACAGTAGTCACATGGACCTTCATCAATAGAATGTGTGATGACCTTCATCAGGTTTAGTAGTATGATAAGGAAAAAGTCTTGGACCTTCGTCAGGTCTGTAGAGTGAAGACTTTCATAGACCTTCATTTGGTCCAAAAGACATTGAAGACTCTCATGGTCTTCGACCCGTAGTATGGGGATTATCCTGACCTTCATCTGGTTCAGTCGACCGGGGACATCCCCCACGGACTCATGTCGAGTCAAATAAACTCCTGAACCCTCATATGGTTCAGTCGACCGGGGACATCCCCCACGGACTCATGTCAATCCTGAACCCTCATATGGTTCAGTCGACCGGGGACATCCCCCACGGACTCATGTCGAGTCAAATAAACTCCTGAACCCTCATATGTTTCAGTCGACCGGGGACATCCCCCACGGACTCATGTCAATCCTGAACCTCATATGGTTCAGTCGACCGGGGACATCCCCCATGGACTCGTGTCGAGTCAAATAAACTCCTGAACCCTCATATGGTTCAGTCGACCGGGGACATCCCCCACAGACTCATGTCGAGTCAAATAAACTCCTGAACCCTCATATGGTTCAGTCGATCGGGGACATCCCCACGGACTCATGTCAATACTGAACCCTCATATGGTTCAGTCGACCAGAGACATCCCACATGGACTCATGTAGAGTCAAGTTGTAGACATACACATGTCGTATGACTTACACCCTGAACCTCATCTGGTTCAGTCGACCGGGGGCATCCCCCATGGACTCGTGTCGAGTCAAATAAACTTCTGAACCCTCATATGGTTCAGTCGACCGGAGACATCCCCCATGGACTCATGTAGAGTCAAGTTGTAGACATACACATGTCGTATGACTTATATCCTGAACCTCATCTGGTTCAGTCGACCGGGGACATTCCCAGATGACTCTTGTCGAGTCAAATGAAGACATGGACTTCCTTCTGTTCATAGACTTGTCGAATGAAATAACTCATGAAACCTCATCTGGTTCAGTCGACCGGGGACATCCCCCACGGATTCATATCGAGTCAAGTTGTAGACATACACATGTCGTACGACTTATATCCTGACCTTCATCTGTTCAATCGATTAGGTACTTCCCTAATGGCTCTTGTAGAGTCAAGTTCATTATCCCGACCATCATCTGGTTCGGTCGACTGGATACTTCCCCAATGGCTCTTGAAGAGTCAAGCTCATAACTTGATATTCGTTTGGCAGCATCAACGCTCGAGTACACCTACATATTATGGCCTCAAGCGACACACACGTCAAGTACTCTCCAAATCAAGGACTCATTGACTTAGAGAGTATGGGACAAACTGTACGGGCCAAATTTGGGCCCAAGGGTAAAATCGACATTTTACCTCGAGACCGACCAATATCAGACCAAGAAGCCTCACGGGCCCAAGCTCATTGTCATCAAGAGGGCCAACGGACGCAATAGATACCAAATCAAGAAACGTCCAGACTCATAAATATCTCACATAACTCGACAGTTTCCAACATCCAACGAACGAGTAATTAAAGGTAATAAATACACACGTTTCCCGAGAGTGTGTATATAAGAGAAGAAAGTCTACGAGAAGGGGGCTGGACAATCTATAGCTCGATCATATTCAACTTCTAACAACTTTCAGCTTAGTCATATTCTCTCCAGAGCTCTCAGAACCTCGGACCCACTGCCCTCACGGTAGTCAACAGAAGTCAAGGTACGTCAAGCCTTGCTCTTCTATTATTTACAGCTCGTCTTCACTACTGACTTGAGCGTCGGAGTGCCCCCGGCACCCACCACACCGGTGGGTAGTCTACTCCCGCTCACTCTACCTTTGTTTTGCAGGATCGCTAGCGCCCCCAACTACAAATTCTCGATTGTGGACCTCGGGCGAAATCCAGCGTCCACAGTTACTGTGTCTATCTTGGCTCAAATCTGGTTGCTTGGTCTTCGAAGAAGCAAAACATAGTTTCTCGGTCATCTGCAGAAGCTGAATACAGGGCTTTGGCACTTGTCACTTCCGAAGTTCTTTGGATCTCCTATTTACTTGATGAGCTTCGCATTCGCTTGGCGTCTGTTCATACGCTATGGTGTGATAGCAAAAGTGCAGAAGCCATAGCAAAGAATCTCGTGTATCATCCACGGACTAAACACATTGAGCTTGATCTCCACTTCATTCGAGACCATATAGCTCGGCAGAAAGTTCTGGTTAAACATGTTCCTGGTCACTGTCAAATTGCTGACATTCTCACTAAGCTTTTAGGCTTTGATCACTTTGTTGCTCTACTATCCAAGCTCATGGTCTTTCCACATCCATTAGCTTGAGGGGGGATGTTATGAGAATAATTAGCCATTTTAGCTTGCTGCCACATCAGCTTCTTGGGTTGTTGAGTTTGTTTAAATAGCAATGTAGAAAATGGTTTTGTTAATAATAAGAAATTCATATTTATCGTCACTCTCTTTCTCTCCTCCTCACTGAAACTTTCCTTTTCATTTTCTTTCACTTTCTCGGCAACCAAACAGAGAAAGCTTAGTCTGTTAGAATTCAATTGACTTGATTACACGATTTATAAATGGGTCATATATGTATAATCATATCGTAAACGGGGTAATTATATCATGTTAACATGATTACACGAGTATTATTTTTGTTATAAATGGGTAAACATGTTTCCAAAAAAATATTGAGGTGATGTAATACATATATAATATGATTAATAATCATGTTAATATCACGACACGATTATTAATCTTATTAATTTTTATCAACCCAAATACCGGATGCTCTAAACTCATGGAGAATTTTATCACCCCTATCTACAAAGTGTTTGATAAATATTTTACTAGTGTGGTTTGAATATTAATGTGATTCCACAATTATTTGGTTAAAAATCTACATGATCCTTATTATTTTCTCAAAATCATTAACTTTCAAAAATCATATTTATCTCTGTTATCAATTTTTATTTCACATCTAAAATTTCCATTTCACACAACAACTATTACTTTTGAAATCACAACACCACACTAACCAAACCCTAGTTTCACTATTTTGCTTTTGAACAACTGGTTAGGACCTTTTAAAGTCACAAACACAAGATCCAGGTCCATTAAAATGTAGATGAAATTATTTTGTTTCGTTGCACAATTCGTGTGGATTGCAAGGACATTCCTTCAATTCAGGGGATGGGTTTTTGTACATAGTAGACAAAAGAAAGCAAATGGGCACCACCCATATTATCACAAAAATTAATAATAAATAAATCATGCAGCTTTGAGTAATATATATTGCTAACAAGACAGTGAGTCGAAGTTTTATTATGATTTAATTAAATCATTCGGTGGTGTTGGGTTCAAGACTTGATTTTTAGGTTTAGGGTTCAAATATAGTGAGTCCGTTTCTTATAAGAGTCCGGGACAGCTGACGATTTTACATGTTCCGCTTAAGCCCGAAAAAGGTGGTTTGGCGGCTGAATTCCAAAATAAAAAAGTGTTATTTTTATATTTTAAGGTTTTTTATTATTATAAAGAGATTATAATAAAAAAATATTAAGACAGTTGACAATTGGCTATTTAGTGATAGGTTCAAGAGCATATTTTTTGACACAAAATTTCAACCATTTAATGCAAGCAAGATCAATGATAGTAATTAGAGCAATAAAAAATTAAGTTAGTGGACCCCATAAAAAATATGGCTCTAATTACCATCTATTGATCTTGCTTGTATTGAATGTTAAGGAAAAAAAAAAGTGATCTTGAACATGTCTCATTATTTAGAGACTATAACAGTAATATATATATATATATATATATATATATATATATATATATATATATTTGAGGTCACTTCTATATATAATATGATTCATAAATTTTATTAATTATAACGATAGTTTTATATGGACTGAGTAGTGAGTACCACCTTATTGATCATTAATTAATATATATGCACTCTCTTATTCTTCAAATCCTTGCTCCCTATTTCTTTCAACTTTTGAATCCCATTCGGCCTTTGCGAAATCACACAAAGCTTCCTTGAGACCCGTTCAAACATTTTCTGAATTTCTCCTTTTACAACATTAACAGTAACAGTAACAGTTCCTCATTGTTTCTTCAACTCACCATATATATCATATTGACACACTTCGATCCTTCTTTCACAATCAAAACCCTAGCCAGCTCGTTTTTATAATTAATTCTTAATTTCAACTGTTTTAGCTTCACTTCCTCTTTCTCTCTTCTGGGTTCTGGGTTTCTTTCTTTGATCTTCCTTCTAAAATGAGTAAAAAGCATTTAGTTCTACTGCTGTGGCTGCTTTTGTTGCTCATATTTTTGGTCGGCCACACTCACTGCACAAGATCTTACACTCATTTTTTCAAAATGAAGCACCCCAAGTCTCAGCAGCAGAATTATTCTCCACGTACGATTCCTGGACTCTTACCAAAATATGTACCAATCCCACCTTCTGGTCCTTCTAAGGAACACAACAGCATAGGCTTACAAAGCTCTCCATGAAGAAGATCATATTCATATCATCATCAATAAAAAAAAAAAAAAAAAACATCATCATGATCACGGATTTGGCACGTGGGTACTTTTTGAAGACGGCTCAGCATACCGTTTAGTATAGAGTTTGGTGAATTTATAAGGTAGTTTATACTCTCACTATAATCCTTATAAACTAACTTATACTCTCAATCAATACTCTCTATCAAACGGTAATATTGCATAGAAGTATTATTTTAGAAGCTGTTCATGTATGTTGTGTGTAATCCTAAAGTAACTGAGTTTTAAACTTTCAAGCATTGCACATAATTTATTTATTTTTGAGTGCAATGGATAGTTTAAATACCTATATATAATTATATATGTCTATAATATAACGTTCAGGTTTTATATGTATATTTGCATCTTGAAAATTGTTCTTCATTCTTTATTTTAATTATTTAATTTATTCGGTGCTGGAGTTATGTTTTATGTGATCTTCAAGTCTTCACATTGTATGTGTTAGTGTGTTGCTGCTTAGAGAGAGATAGAAAGGGTTCAAGACAATGAACAGTTGAATTTTTGCTCTATAATAATTAATAAAGAGATATGATCCTCCCGAAAAGCATAACTTGGTGGTGTAGGGTTCAGGATCCTTGAGGTATTGGATTCCAATTCACGGAGTGCGTTTCTTGTAATGACCTGGGACAGCTAGGGATTTTACTTACTCCACTTAAGCCCGGAAGAAGTGGTTTGACGGTGGAATTTCCAATTATTTCAAAAAATTAATAAAGATATGATCATCATTATATCATAGGCTCTTGTTTACACTGAATTTTTGTCTTTTGTGCTTAAAATAATAAATTCAAAAAATAAGTTTTGAATCTTTAATATTATTTTGTTATTTTAAGTACAAAATGACAAACTCGATTACTAGAGAGTAACCAAGAAATGCAAGTATCATTGTACTTTTTCATGTATTGCTCTTTAGTTTTCATATTTCTCGTAAAATAATTGTGTGTGTGTATATATATATATCCTTAATCTAATGTCATATGATTTGATTTGATTATGAAGAACAGATTTGTAAGTCATGGCCAGCTTATATCATAGTGCAAATGAAGGTTAATTAATACAATTGAGATGGGTGAAAGGAATTATATATTGTGAGTTTTTATTTTATTCTCAATCATACATTGATTTTTTTAGAGAATAAAAACACATGTTAGGTTAGGTCATGGTGAGAAATTGACTATTTCTCAAAGATAAAGCTAACTACCAAATGACCTTAGTTCAAGAGTCGTTAAAAATATTGAACTACAGATTTCAAAGGAGGGAAAAATATTTTTTGTGGGTTCATACTTTCTAATGATATTAGAATCTTCCATAGAAATTTGATGGTGATGCAGAGTTTAGTGTTTTGTTGTTGTGGGTTGACTAAAAATAAAAGTAGTTTAATAAATTACTAACCATCCAATAATGAAATAATGAAAAGAAAATTTATTTCAAAAGATTTGGTTTTGTTATTCATATGTAATGTGGTTATCATCATGACATTAGCATAATGAAACATCTCTCTTTTTTATTAAAATACAAAAAATCAAATTTTTTTAATTAGATTACTTGATTTTACCCAACTAAAATGAAGAATAAAATTTGCACACTGGCTGGCCGCGACACGATAAATAAACAAAATAAATAATGAGGGGTAAATAGAATTGCAGTGATTGAGAAAGCTAGGGAACTAAACACTTTTTGCTAGGGTGGTCGAGGAATTGGCGAGTTTATATACACTACAACAATACAACAGATATGTAAAGTAAAGGGCAGTACCCAGAAATTAAATGGAAAAAAAGATAAATTAACGGGTAAAAAGGAATAGGCGGGTAAAGTTGGCCCTCCCTCTCTCTGTTTCTAAGTTTGGGAAGTGGGAGAGACGGCTCCCTCTGATCTTCGGGTAGCCTGGCCAGAGGCCGGAGATTTGTCCAATCCACGAACGTTATATCGTTCATACACCTTTTCGCGGTTTTCTGACCACCATGTCTCTGCCTGATGCTCGCCAAATCTTCTTCGGCTGCACAAGTCGATAATGGCCATGTTAGAAACATTTCACAGCACATCCCAAATGCCGATTGTAACTTTGAAGTGGGAAAATATCAGAATAAAGTACCTGAAGCGCACTCTTTTGAGATCTCTGGTTCCATCATGCAGGGCCACAAGGGTTATATACACGCCAGGCTCGTACTGTTCAATCCATTCAGCCTCGCCTTGATTACTGTTGACAGACAATGCAGGACTCCTAGGCTTCACCCTGTTCTCACTGTCTTGTAAAGGGCCAGATTCTTTTCCTTCTGAAGACTCTGACATACGACTGCTATTTGCAAGAACACCTCCATTACCATTTGGCAGTCTAATATCTGGCGGATCATCCTTCCCACTAGCCCCAGGAGGTTCCCTGAGAATCTGCAAAAGGCCGCCTGTTCCATTATTCGTAATGGTGGATTCAACACCCGTGGGAAAGGTCAGGCTAGAGCTGCTAACTGAATCAGATCTTGAATGGCGCTCTCCATTCGTGTCTGAATAATGCACACCATTTGTCTCCAAGCCATTTGGTAGATATACTGGCCTCATGCTCTCAGGATCGTAAACCCCAGGTGGCAATCTCTCAGCCATATCCTTAAGCTGTGTTAATGCAGAGGAATAATCAATAGAATATCATCAGAAACATTTATTTCCCATAGAAAAAAACAACAGAAGAGTATAAAATGAGAACGTTGTGTTTTAAACAAATCTTGAGATAGTACTTAATTCCAAACTCTACTTTGATGGGTTAGAACCAGAGATACATAGCAATGCAGGGAAAATGAAGATACACAGAACAAAGGGAAGATCAAGAACAATCTCAAAATACAACTAAATAAAATAGTTCCAGTTCCCAACAAACTATAAAGGTGGGACACATAAGATATACTAACCTGAGCAGTCAGTGATTTAATTACTTCTTTTGCAGCTTTAGCTTTTGAAGATTCCTCCGCAGCAACAGCCATAGCTTCTTGAGCTTTCTTTGTTGATTTCTGAAGCTCTAACTCTTGGAGCTCACATCTTTGTCTCAGGCTTTCAACCTACATCATAATTAATGCCAACAAAATTAAGGTACTCCATTTTAACTATAAATGTTCACAACCAAACCAAAATATCCTCAAAAACCAACTTTTCAAAGGATGGCCTCCAAGTATATAAAAAGATTTTATTGAAATGATATACCTGAGCTCGCAATTTAAGCACCTCTTCATTCAGAAGTTCATTAGTCTTCTTCAAACTACCAGTTACACTGTTAGAAAATGAAAGTCCTGATGTTGTAGGAATAGGTGTAGCAGACCGCGGGGGGCTGGGTCTCCTAGAGAAAGGAGAAACGGAACTGGAGCTCAATCCAGATGGTGTAAGAATTGGTTTGGGAGTAGTTCGCCGCAAATCAACAGCAGTAGACAGTACAACATCTTTTAGTTGTAACAAAGAAGGCACTTGAGAGGAGCGAACAAGGGAGAATGTATCAGCTTTCTTTCCTTGTTTTGCTGCTTTACTATCTAACTGCTTAATCAAATCCACATTGGAAGGCAATGCTGACTTTGACAACTTAAGATCAGATTTGTCCAACCTGTCCTTGTTTTCACCTGAAAGCCGAGGCAGAGTATTCCTCCTGTTATTTGGTTCTGACATTTTGTTCAGTTTGGCAAAACAGGTATCACACACTCTATATGGTTTTCCAGGATTTGGAGCCAATGCTGCTCTTAATGCTTTTCTTGAACTGCAGGAATGGCAATGCACAAGTCCACAATTATAGCAATTATGTCTCTTCCGAGTAAACCCAAAAGCCTGTCTACATGCTGAGCACTGCGACTGCTCAGCACTGGATACCCATTTATGAAGACAGATAGCTGCAGAATAATTTGAACCACAAGCAATGTACTTTACATGTCTATCCTTCAAAGCCTCAACTAAAGTTGGAGTTTTCCGATCTTCAATGTCTCCATGGCCCAGCCTTCCATTAGCACCCTTCCCCCATGTATATACTTCATTCCTGGATGTTAAGACTGCAACATGATACGCACCACAGGCAATTTCTTCGACAGATTCCCCAGCAAGCTTATCTTCAACCAAGCACGGTAATTTTCCATCAGCACTGGGATTCCCAAGTTGACCATATACAGTACTTCCCATTGTAAAAACATGACCAGATGTGGTCAACCCAACAGTTAAACTATGCCCACACGCTATTTTATGAAAATTATAGTCAATTAATGCTGGAACACATGTGGGTTCAAGTCGAGGTTCCTTGTCTCCATGTCCAAGACGATTTTTGTCTCCGTCGCCCCAAGTAAACAATTTTCCTGATGAAATGCTTGCACTAGACTGTGTGACAATAACCTCCACAACAGCAGCAGTATGCCACACCCCACAAGCGACAGCAATCGTCCTTAACCCTGAGAGCGATTCTACTTCTCTTGGATATGAAACATTTTTCCTGTTTCCATGGCCTAACACACCAAATGTTCCATCACCAAATGTAAAGAGCTGGCCCGTTGATGTTATCAAGGCTGTATGCCATGGACCACAAGTTACAGATGCAACTTGAAGTCCCTCAAGAGGTCCTGAGATTCTCTTGGGTATCCAGTGGCTGACCTCAGTACCAAGTCCAAGAAGCCCTGCATTATGCGTGCCATCTCCCCATGTATAAAGTTCCCCAGCCATCGTAACAGCACAGGTGTGAAACTCTCCACAGGCAACAAAATCAACACTAGCCACTGTCAAAGATTCAAGAAGACAAGGCTGAGTAATATCCTTCCCAGCACCATGGCCAAGTCGTCCTCCAGATTCTTCACCCCATGTAAAAACTTCACCTTGTCTAGTGACTAAGGCAGCATGTCTGACCCCACAGGCTATATGATGTACATCCAAAACCACATTGGATTCCAATGGCCTTGGAATAGGCATATCTGTTCTCGTGCTCGAGTAATTGACATTCTTATCAGCCCCAACCTTAACAACATTATCACAAATGATTTCACCCCATATGTACACATCACCTAAAGCATCACAATCATCCGGTCCAGAACCATGACTTGAAGTGCTGGGGGCACTAGAAACGCTAACTCTGAAAACATCTGAACCGGATCCTTTTACTTGCATATTTGTGTTGTCTGATGCCACATGTAATCTTTCAGAATTCACAGAGATAGAACCCTCAGTCTGAAAACTCTTTGGAGAAGAACTAGGGTGATTCAAACTAACAGAAACCTCCGGTGAGCTAATATCTCGCGTAAGACTCACAGAACTATCACTTGCACTATTTGATGTCAAGTCTCTGCTATCCTGGATTTAATTGACGGTAAATATACATGTCAGACCCAGCACACGGCAGAACAATAAAATTATCACATTGTGTGCCTCATAACATTGACAGTATATGAGAAAACTAAGCGAAAAATCACTTCCCACTTAATATCACATATTCCACCAGTTAAATAAAGATATTACAAGTTACAACAGCCGGTCTTCTGTACAAATATAAGCCTTGTTCTCATTTTAAAATGCTGTTAAGACGATTATGGACATAAATTAGATGAATGTGTTGTCCAGTATAATTTCAAGCATTTCAACATAACTCGATGTATTTTCTGATTTCTGAAGCATACTTATGCTATAATAAAAAGTATTTCTGGAAAAACACAGGAGAAAAACACAGTGAGAAGAATCAACCACTAGAAGTTTCCAGAGTCCAGACAGGTAAACTTACCTCAACATAGAGACCTCCATCATTCCATCCATCAATTTTGGAGCGACCACCTTGGCCAGAGGATATTAATGCTTTGAGGCCTGCAATCCACACCTCTGCCTCAACTTTATCCTTGCAAATCTAACAGCAACAAACACCATGTTTTCAATTAAACCAGGTAATAGAAGAAGAAGATAAAGTGATCATGAATAGAATTTTGTCACCAACCAGATCAAGTGACCGCTTTCCGTTGTTGTATATAAGAGAGAAAGATAGATAATCCTTTTCAGGACGAAGGTACCGTTGGAAAACAGCCTGATAGCATATTAAGAGAATTAGGACGGATTTTTTGGAAATTTAAGGTCTAAAATCATTTAATTTTTTATGTTGGCTAGCATATCAGGAAAATTAAAAACCAGTAGTACAGAAATCTCACAGTTCTTTGTCCAGGAATAATTTTAGAGACAGAGCCTAGCTTCAAACTTCTTTCTCCACTACTTGATATCCAGATCAAAGATGTTTCGTCCTGTGATTATGCAAGAAAGCATTAAGACATAATAATTAATAACACCAAAACAGCATGGAATGAAAACGCTCATTAAGTAAAACTATAACAAAAAGCAATCCACTAAATAAACATACAGCAATGTTTTAAGCTGAAAAACTAAAGGTACTTATTTGACCAAACTATGGATTTCTGATTTAAGATGCAAACTTTACTTAAATTTAACCAGCATCCGACAGATACACGCTCAGAAAGAGAGAATGTATTCCAACGGACAATAAGCTGCAGTAGACAAGACACAGAAAGATCATAAAAAGAAATGTTGACCAAACCGCTCAATGACAGTCCCTTCGTCACCTTTAACTCTTAATTTTCTAAGCAATGGAGGAACTTAATACCTATCTTCCACAGCATCATAATTGCATCCAATAAGACTAATCGGAACTTGTTTAATCAACCAGAGACAGTGAAATAAAATACAGCTACAAAGCTGCTCAGTTATTACCAAACTGCAGTCTAAATTTAGCTAGAAAGATCAAAGTTCCTCATTGTTAAGAATGTGGAACCAGAACACTGCTTTGTTGATTGACTAAGAATCAAGATCCCAGAATCTTGTGTCCTATGCTCCTAATAAACTGGAGAAATAATAGACTGGAACCTTCTAATCAATGCATTATTGAATAACTCGGAGATGTAGCGCACAGGATATTGCACTTATAGTACCATTTACAAATGTGTTTACAATTTTTGTCAAATAAAGATTATTTTTAGTTGGAACTTTTTACCAGAGTAATTAATTTTATTTCAACTTAAACCCTGCTAAGAGTCATTAAGACCTACAGTTAACATTAAATCTCCCAAAAGGAGCTCTATACTCTATTTGGTTCTCGAAATGTCACAGAGACTACAATCACGATGAAGTAAATAATCTTCTTTTATGGCCTTAAATCAAAAAACAGCTACATTTTACCAACACTATATTTTGCTTTCTCGACACTTACACCAGCTGTGCAGGTATTTGATACATAATTTGACCTTTGCCCTCCAAAATCTAGCTATAGGAGGTGTTTGGTATATCATATCATCGAATTTGTTATGTACTTCAGTTCAAATAGTGGAGATCATGATCAGAATAAGAGAAGAGGTAAAACAGAAAGGATTATGTTCAAAATAATAAATCAGGGGCAAAAAAAACTACTATTCCAATTAAATATAAAGACAGAGCATGTCAAACTGCAAGAAAATCAGTTCATATGTCCAAACTTCATTTTTCCCATCTTAAATGAGAAATTGAGAAATATTAAGTCTAAGTCATAAATTTCCACACAAACCCTTCATAATTCAGCAAATGTTTCATAAAACATCAGTCTAACTCCAAAAAAAGAAATCGTAGCACTAACATCTAAAAGAAGCCAAATTAAAGACTTTAAGACAAAACTTACATTTGAAAGTCTAAATGGATAAAACTTAGGCTTTCCCTTACGACCATATTTCAAAAGCTGAGCACCCTTCTTCAAAGCAATTACTGCCTGCAAAAAGCAGCAGGATCATTTACAGACCTTATGTTAGCAAGAAATGGTCATAGCTGAATAGATATTAAAACTCCCAATTTAAAGAATTTAAATTTAATATCCTCTATCAAAAATACATAATGTCATTCAATATACATCAATTATCACAAAGCCTATCACGTGAACTTACCATAATAGTTAATGTGCTCTTCGATATCATAAACTTAAGGTCCATAAATTAAAAAAAAATAATAATAAATAAATAAAACCGACCTTTTAGAAATATCTAGTTGTTAAATTATTTCACAAAATTGGCTCCATAATAAAAAAATAATAATCGCATATTTATAATGTAACAAGATGGAAGAATTAAATTTTATTCTATTCCTAAAAATTAGTCGAAAAAAGGAAATAAATTTATTCAAATTTCAAGATGAAAAGAGTAAATTCTTTCAACTAAAAAAAATTAAATTAAAAATCACGGAGCAAATGAGAAAAAAAAAATAGAAGAAAAAGTCCAAGCAATGTCAAAATTTTGACGAGACCTGCTCAATATCACGGTCGGCATTTCCGTAGCTAACAAGATCTGCCATTCCATGTGAGAGATTCACCAAAGCACCACCTCCCTCTTCGATCCCTCTCAAAACCACCGTTCATCATATACACAGCTAACGGCTATTCTTTCTCCGCCGTACGATTCCACCATCAACGCTTTAACCACCTCCTTCCTCTTCCTTCACTTACACGCGCTAACTACTAGCTTTCGCAGATCTATAAGTCTTCAATACGCCGCGTTTTGACTCGACGGCGACGAGCTGTCGTTAAGCGTAAGAGAACCGGAGGAACCGGAGAGAGAGAGAGAGAGAGAATCGGAGGGAGAGTCTTTTCTTTGTGGGTAAAAAAATAAAAATCAAAAGTACGGAGGGAGTCAAAGATGAGGAAAAAAAATAAATAAAATCAAATAAACGAAAAGTAGCAGGAAATCGCCTGAAATATGAATAGCAATAGACTTTTCCAAAGCGGCCATTATATTTTTTAATTTAATTATTAAACTAAAATTAATTCAACATCAGCAGTTACTGCTGTACTGTTTCTACTTTTTTCTTTTCTTTTCTTAATTTACTAATAGGTTAAGGCTCTGTTTGGATGCAAGATTTTATTTTCTTAATTTTCTATTAGTTCAAGGTTCAAGCCAAGGCTCTGTTTGGATTCTCCTGGCATAAATCTAAATTCAACTTAAATCATCCCTTCTTCCTTGACACATTTATCGTATCTAAAGATATCAAATATCATTTGATTTAAATATATTATTTTGATAATTGAATATATAACTTAAATTATTAAATATGTAAATTCTATCAAAAAATATTAATTTTTTTAAACAATTTCGTATTTATTGGTAGAGTTTGTATATTTAATAATTTAAGTCACATGTTCAATTATCAAAGTAACATATTTATACCAAAAATATTTGATATCTTTGGGTACCATAGTAGTGGCCCTCGACTTATGTAATAACTAGTGTAGCTTTTGAAGAGTTGTTTATGGTAAGTGTTATTAAAATTAATTGGAAAAGCTTTTATACATAATAACAAGTATAGTTATATTCACTTTATAACTTTCAATTTGTTTAATGATTGTTTAATTATATTATATGTAATGTTTTTATCCTAAAAATTAGCGTCTTAATAATAGATACTAAGGTGCTTCTAATGGTCTAATCGAATCACTTTCAAATAATTTTATTTGATTGATTTCTCGTATTCAAATGATTATGATAAATAATTACAATTTTAATTTATTTTCCCTCCTTTATCTTTAAATAGAGAAATATATTTTTAAAATGATAAATAGTAAATTAACTAACATTATAAATGTAAGATTCACGATAAGTGATACATAGACGATGTATCCAAATTATATGAGTGTGGTATCATATATTATAAATACGATCTAATTTCAAAAAAAAAATTTATTTTTTTAAGAGATATTATCATTTTTTCTATCTGAATTTTGACCGAAAGTTTAATTAATAGTGGAAAATTTATATATTTTTTTTTCTAAAATTTCTACTAAAAATAGGGTTGACAAATGGGTCGGACTTTGAAAAGATCATCCATAAATTCAAGTATTATTTGTTAATATTTTGAAGATACTGAAAAAACCTAATTAAAAATTTTGAATTGATGCTCTTAATATATTTTTCATACCCAAGATTCAATAAAAAAAAATACTTAAAATATGATTGGATTTTTCAAAGTTTAGCTCATTCGTCAACCATAACTAAAATTTAATATATAACTAATAATATCTGATGAAAATTGATACATTTTTTTAAAAAAAAATTGAGTTTTCTATAGTGATAATTTCACCAAATAAAAAAAAATAAATAAAAACTGAATGTACACAGAACACCCAAACAGGGCCATGTACTTGGAAAAGAGCTCTAGTTACGTAATGTGGTGACTTTTACTTTGCTCGTTTGGTCTGAATTTGAACAAATGCAGTCACGTTTGGAGGGGTTGTTTTGGTAATTACGTGGACTTTGAGTTTTACGGCATTTTTCTCTATGCAAATGACAGAAAAACCCTTTGAATTATGATGACGTGGCAGCCAGAAAACCGAGCGGAGTTCTTCTGAACTACGTGGGTCCGCATGTTGAGTCTGTAATTTTAGAGTCACCCGAGGAGAATGTAGTACGCTTATGAAACAAGAGTCGCGTTATTTATCTCTTTCGAGAGATGCAAACTTTCGTAACTCATCTTTCTTAGCATAAAATCTAGGATTTAGAGTCAAATATTATTGTTAATTAATTTTTTAATTTTATTGCCAAAATTTGCCTAATTCAATTGTTTTTATTGGATTGAAATGTGTTTATATTTCTAAAATTACAATTCTTATTCGTACAAGATTATAGAAAAATATGCGGAAAAAATTAGATGTAAAAATTATGATATCATTTTATTTTATTATAAATTTGCCATGCTATTGCTAATGAGTGATTGTATGGATTTGATCCTTCAAATATAAAATAAAATTGTTATTTTTAATCTTCTTTTAACACCATGAAAATTCGTATTAAAAATCGTTGGAGAATTATAAGACATGTTTCATACCACATGATATTATTATTAAAAATATATATATATTAGCGCCAGGCACGTAAGTAATAACAAACTTACAAGACTATATTTACAATATCATAAAAAGCTTCAAAAGTCTTAAATTCGTTAAAAACATATTCTGCTTAATAGAAATTGAAAAAAAAAATGATTGATATGTGTTGATAGTGATTTTTAGGCACAATGGTCCATATCAAGGCAATAAATGTATAAAGAGGATATATGTTTCCAATGTATAGAGGGTCGAGTTCAGGAAGAAGGGGTATCCAGCCTAGGGTTGGGGTCGGGGTCGGGGTCGGTTCACATACGTCACCCGACCCAAGGTGTAAATGTGTCAGGGCAGTTAAGTGATTTGATTCCTCGACCTGATGGCCCAGTAGGCCGGGATGAATGTTGCTCCTGGTTTTCCGACCTGGAAGAGTTGGTTGGGGTATTGCTGACGCGATCTGGATCGGGCAACTGGAATCTGGTAAGAAAATTTGTAGACACTGATTTTCGCTCCAGGTCTACAATCGAGATTTCGTGAGAGAGGGGCACTGGCGATCCTGCAAAACAAAGATGTAGAGTGAGCGGGAGTACTGCCCACCGGTGTGGTGGGTGCCGGGGGCACTCCGACGCCCAAGTCAGTAAATGAACAAAGGTAGTTGTAGATGGAAGGTCAAGGTTAGATGCTACCTTGAACTTCATTGAATGCCGTGAGGGCGGTAAGTGGCAGGAGTGGTGAGCTTGAGGATGTCCCAAAGCTATGGGTAGGAGAGCCAGACGTTCCATGTCCTCCTATTAGAAACTCGTTTCCTATATATACATGCTTAAGTAACGTGTGCCTTTATTGTCATTTGATTGCTTGTCCGTTGAGTAATCATAACGATCGACTTCATGAGGGGGGTTTTATTTGTATTTGCCCGTTGTAGGCTGGATCAGATGGGTTATGAATGGTGTTTATTATCCTGGGCGTTACACGAGCTGGAAGGTCTCTCGGCCATGGGTGTTAGTGTTCATTGGGCTTAGGCCTGCATTGCGTCCTTGTGTTTGGTTAGGGGATTCCAGGGGTGCATTTAGTAGTGGGCCTGAAACGAAAGACCGAAATTACCCTTGGGCCAAATTTGGCCCGTACAGTTTGTCCCATACTCTCTAAGTCAAGGAATCATTGGCTTGGAGAGTATTTGACGCATGTGTCGTCTGGGACGATGCCATACAATGTTGGTGTACTCGAGCGTTGATGCTACCTACTAATTTGAACCAAACGAATGTCCAGTTATCAACTTGAGTCTACAAGTGCCATTGGGGAAGTACCCAGTTGTCCGAGCCAGATGATGGTCGGGATAATGAAATCGACTCTACTAGAGCCATTGGGGAAGTGCCCAATTGATTGAACCAGATGAAGGTCAGTACATCAGTCATACGACGTGTGCCTTGACTCGAAATGAATCTATGGGGGTTGTCCCCAATTGACTGGACTTGATGAATCCAGAAGGATATAAGTCATACGACATGTGTTAATCCATGTCCAAAACTTAACTCGACATGAGTCTATGAGGGTTGTCCCCGGTCGACTGGACTTGATGATGCCAGGAATATATGTCATACGACACGAGTAGTTCATGTCTATAATTTGACTCGACATGAGTCTATGGGGTTGTCCCCGGTCGACTGGACTTGATGAAGCCAGGAATATATGTCATACGACATGAGTAGTTCATGTCTATAATTTGACTCGACATGAGTCTATGGGGGTTGTCCCCGGTCGACTGGACTTGATGAAGCCAGGAATATATGTCATACGACATGAGTAGTTCATGTCTATAATTTGACTCGACATGAGTCTATGGGGGTTGTCCCCGGTTGACTGGACTTGATGAAGCCAGAAATATATGTCATACGACATGAGTAGTTCATGTCTATAATTTGACTCGACATGAGTCTATGGGGGTTGTCCCCGGTCGACTGGACTTGATGAAGCCAGGAATATATGTCATACGACATGAGTAGTTCATGTCTATAATTTGACTCGACATGAGTCTATGGGGGTTGTCCCCGGTCGACTGGACTTGATGAAGCCAGAATATATGTCATACGACATGAGTAGTTCATGTCTATAATTTGACTCGACATGAGTCTATGGGGGTTGTCCCCGGTCGACTGGACTTGATGAAGCCAGGAATATATGTCATACGACATGAGTAGTTCATGTCTATAATTTGACTCGACATGAGTCTATGGGGGTTGTCCCCGGTCGACTGACTTGATGAAGCCAGGAATATATGTCATACGACATAAGTAGTTCATGTCTATAATTTGACTCGACATGAGTCTATGGGGGTTGTCCTCGGTCGACTGGACTTGATGAAGCCAGGAATATATGTCATACGACATGAGTAGTTCATGTCTATAATTGACTCGACATGAGTCTATGGGGGTTGTCCCCGGTCGACTGGACTTGATGAAGCTAGGAATATATGTCATACGACATGAGTAGTTCATGTCTATAATTGACTCGACATGAGTCTATGGGGGTTGTCCCCGGTCGACTGGACTTGATGAGACCATGAATATATGTCATACGACATGAGTACTTAATGTCTATAATTTGACTCGACATGAGTCTATGGGGGTTGTCCCCGGTCGACTGGACTTGATGAAGCCAGGTTTTGAACCACGTCGTACGATATTTATTACTAGTTTGGAGAACACGAATAATGAAAGTAAAGAGGAGCAAGTACTCATACTTATCGCCTGTAGGATTTTTTGAGTAATTTTATCAATAAGCTCTATTGGTCGGCCCAAATGTTGATCCATCTAGCTGTTTATCAGGTGGATGAGAAGCATATTATTTTCTTTTGTATATGTCGACTAATGAATGTACTATACCTGTGGTCTGAGATCATTCTGACGGCCCTCCAATATACCACATGAAGGTACAAGGGTTAGAAACAGAGCCCCAAAGAAAAGACCAGTGTCCAAAAATACAAAAGCCCACGAAACCGACTACTTTAAAATAATAGAATAGACTCCGAACTAATAATCATTCAAGCTCATGAGAGCCCAAAATCTGACTAAATCCAACAGAGAGTAAATAAGCTATTCTACAGTCGGCCCAAGGTTGAAAGTAATAAGATAAGCAAAAAGAAGACACTATCCATCTGCTAATAGTCTCTACCATGTCGAATGAGATCCTACCATGAAAATTAAAAGAAAACAAGGACTAGGACAGAAACAAAAGAACAAAGCTAGTAACAAATCCCAAAAAGGAATTAATTATTCCAAAATCAAGCCATGTGACCAGACAAAGCTCAGTCACAATCAAACTCCACTCTATGCATATAGCTCAGCCTACTATCAAGGCAAGCACACTCGGGGCTTTGAAAATTAATAAAGCTTTCGAACCCAATAGTTATGTCCAAGCTTTCATATTACAATATGGTCGAATAAAGTTAAATTGATCAACACAAGCATGAAGCCACACTAAGACTACCAAAAAGCAAAAGACAAGTACCAGTCTCTGTGCAAAGGGCCAAAATCAAGCCTTCGTGTTTACCATGTCGAATGGAATCATACGCCCAGATGAGTTGAAACGCCTCATGTCGATAGGGAGAAAGACACGTGGTCCGATTCCGATGTTCTCTCATTCTCCATTTGTAAGGGATCAAGAAAAATGGTCTGTGTCGTTTGGTAACTGTGGCGAGTGGGTTGTTTAGTTGCTATTTAAAGTGGTATTCTGTCGAACGGTAATTTCACTGAATGGGTTCTAGTACCAACGTATTGTGACATTATATATGGGCCCGTGAAGCAAGGTAATTGGAGCACATGACGAGTTTCATTCGACAGTCAACGTGTAATGTTGAATGGACGCTAAGCACTTAAAAATTCAACCGTCTTCGATTTGTCGTGCCGAGTGGACCTATAATCAGTGACAGATTTAAATTAGTGTAGCTCTGAACGGCGTCTATGCCCATTACCAGACCTTGATACACGTAGAGTCACATGGCAAAACTTGCATTTTGCCTTGTTGAGTGGCATTTCTGCCTAAAGCATACATTCGGGCACATCCTGTCGAACAAAATCCCAAGCCAAACACCAGAGCAGGCCTAGTATGTGAACCCAATCTTCTATGTTCTCATCGGTGGGGTACTTCCATATGCCTTCACTGTAATGTGATTTAGGTGGAGGACTGGTTGGCTTGAAGCTTTTAAACTGGCTAATATTGCCTTGTATTGCTGAAACAACAGGTTGTGCTAGAGGTGCAGGGAAATGTTTTTTTGTGGCACTCGGAACAGCAGGGAAAGTCCCACTACTTCTAGAAGTTGGCAGAGCAATGATCTTTCATGTGGTCTGGAGGAGATATCAAACCTTTTCTGTAGTCAGGAGGAGATGGCCATTCTCTTGTGTTGTTTGAAAAAAGATGGCACAACCTTTATATCCTATAAAGGAGATTGAGATTCATTTATTTCGTCTGATGATGGATTTTCGCTTCCCCCATTGTTGAATGCTTCTAGGAGATCAAGACAGATTATTAGGATTATTGGGGCGACCCGTAGCCTCGGGCCTCTGGGAGGTTGAAAAAAAGAAAAGGTGCTCAATCGTTCGTAATTGTCTTTGTAGGATGGCTAATTTGGTGATCATAAGATCTAGAGTCCATCATATAAGTATGGGTGCTTGAAAGGATCGTAGACGGAGAGATCTTTGCATGCTATGAATCGCTAGGGCCCCACGGTGGGCGCCAAATTGTAGACACCGATTTTCGCTCCAGGTCTACAATCGAGATTTCGTGAGAAAGAGGCACTGGCGATCCTGCAAAACAAAGATGTAGAGTGAGCGGGAGTACTGCCCACCGGAGTGGTGGGTGCCGGGGGCACTCCGACGCCCAAGTCAGTAAATGAACAAAGGTAGTTGTAGATGGAAGGTCAATGTTAGATGCTACCTTGAACTTCATTGAATGCCGTGAGGGCGGTAAGTGGCAGGAGTGGTGAGCTTGAGGATGTCCCAAAGCTATGGGTAGGAGAGCCAGACGTTCCATGTCCTCCTATTAGAAACTCGTTTCCTATATATACATGCTTAAGTAACGTGTGCCTTTATTGCCATTTGATTGCTTGTCCGTTGAGTCATCATAACGGTCGACTTCATGAGGGGGGTTTTATTTGTATTTGCCCGTTGTAGGCTGGATCAGATGGGTTATGAATGGTGTTTATTATCCTGGGCGTTACACGAGCTGGAAGGTCTCTCGGCCATGGGTGTTAGTGTTCATTGGGCTTGGGCCTGCATTGCGTCCTTGTGTTTGGTTAGGGGATTCCAGGGGTGCATTTAGTAGTGGGCCTGAAACGAAAGACCGAAATTACCCTTGGGCCAAATTTGGCCCGTACAAAATTCACATTCTCTAAAAAGTCTGATGTGACGGGAGCAGGTTGCTAGTTGATTTCCTGACACAAGATAACGTGTGACAATGACCAATAGTAGCATGATTTAATGAGATATAGGTGGCAGATAGTAGCTGTGTCAGGTGATAGGGTCGTTGTTTGCATAGTAGGTGGGGTAGAGAGCCTTAGTATTAATGGCAGAGTCACATGGCTGACGTCACGGGGATGATATAATAGTGTAATTTGCCATTGTATATAAAGTACTTGGGAGTTTATTGCAGGGAGTTAGCAAAAATTCATCCATAGCATAATTTATAATAGAGAGTATAAAATGTTAAGTGTAAGAGTGAGCTTGTAAGAGGTCGGTCAGCCGAGCTCGAGTGATAGGCAGGTCGGTCATACCCGACCATGTTATAAAAGCTTTCTTTTCCTTTGTACCCGTGGACGTAGGTTGGATCCATTTCGTCGAACCACGTTAAATCTTTTGTTTGTCTGTGTGTATTCGATCTTTTACCAAGTTTGTATTTGGTTCCCAACAAACCAAACAAATTCATAGTGAGAGAGGATTGTTCGAGGAGCGAGTTTACCGATTTGCCCATAGAAAGAAAATTAGTCATCAATAGTTGACGCCGTTTGTAGGGAACTAAGTATAAAAAGCAGCAATACACTAAGATGATGGCAGAAGACGGGAACAACAGATCTTCATATGCTTCAACGACTAAGTGGATAGAGAATATGAAAGAAACCATATGAAAGGAAATGGAAGAAACACGGAAAGAGAGAGAATCAACTCAGATCTTCATGAAGCCATGATGGAAAAATTGGAGGAGTTAGAAAAGAAAAATTAAAAAGAGTAGAGGATGACCCCAGTCGTAGAAGAGAATAGATAGAAAGAGGAAATAAGGTTGCCAGATCAGGAAATGATAGCGAAAATGAAAAGAGGGGTGCTCATAGAATGAGATCTGTAGTCATCGCTGGAGCTGAGCCGGTGAGGGAACTGCGGGAAGAAGAAGAAGTTAGACAAACTCTGGAGTCTTCCAGTAACAGTCCCTACTTCGCAGAGAGCGACATGTGACGGTATTCAGGGGAAGGACATGAAGTTCCCAGTTATGGTAGGAACTGTGCCCGGAGTGGAAGACGCGGGGAAGCCCGTGGTCGAGAACACGACAGCTCCGAGAACCAAATGAAGAGTTGGTTTCGGAAGAAGATGAGGAAATGGAGACACCATCCTCTTTCACCAAGGAAGTGATAGCGATGGAGTTTCCAATAAGGTTCATCATGTCTTCTATGGATGTTTACAAAGGTAACACTGACCCCAACTCACATGTGGAGAAGTTTATTTTATTGATGGAGATCCAGAGGATTGCAAGAGAGGCCATTTGCAAGATGTTCCCATTAACCTTGGGCGGGTCTGCCATATTGTGGTTCATGAACTTGACGTCTGGGAGCATCGTCAATTTTACTCAGTTGAGGAAATTCTTTATGCGACACTTCAAAGAGGCTTGCGTGCAAAAGAAGATTGTGGGGTCGTTGAGGTTGATGAAGCAGGGAGACGACAAGTCTTTGAAAAACTTTATTGTTATGTACCACAACTTGGTATTGGAGATCGGGGCATATGAGTCCCCGGAGGCGTTGGAGAGTTTCAAATGATCCCTCAAAGTCGGGAGGTTATGGTCTCATTTGAGAATACAGAAGATACCGGACTATGCCACGACTCTGAAACAAACAAGGAATTTTGTGTTGATGTAGAGAGAATAGAAGATCGTCTAAGGTGGGAATGTTCAGAAGCCAATGGTGGCCAGGCCAGAAAACCGACATGACGTGAGTAGGGATCAGAGGGGACCAGCCCCGAGACAGAAAGAATTCAGGTCGATGCCTCCGTATAATCAAGTACAAGAGAATAGGCAGTCTGCCCAGGTCAACCACGTTGCCGGGGGACAATACACACCCCCTGAACAGACCTCTGGCCCAGATAGTTCGGAACATTCAAGATAAAGATCTATTGACTGATCCCGACCCGAGAAAGTTCCTAAATGAGAATAGAAGCCACATGGCATACTGTGCGCATCATAATGCAAGAGGACACACCACAGAACAATGTAGAGATCTGCGGGAACGTGTGGAAAACTAAGTAAGGAACTTGTATCAAAATGAGTGCATAGATTAATGAGCCATGATGGCCAAGCAGAACAATGATCAGAGGCCAATGTTCACAATAGATGGGGAATGACATTGGCTGGGGATTCAAACCGGGCTAAGAAGAACTACTATCGGACGAAGGGTCCAGAGGTACTGACAACAGAGAGGGGGCCTAGGATCTAACTGGTCTGACCAGTTCTCATCATATTCACCGAGGAGGACGCTAGATGTGTGACCTACCCCCATGATGATGCACTAATAATTAAGGTGAGTATTGACGGGACCAAAATAGATAGGATACTGGTGGATCATGGGAGCGTATTTGATATTATTTTTAAGGAAGTCGTAGATGGGTTACACCAATTTGGTCCAGGATGTGACGCCGTTATACGGGTTCGGAGGAGCAAATGTCATCCCACTAGGTCAGATCCATCTGGCAATGACTATTGGGAAAGCTCTCCATACTTTGATCATGATGATGGATTTCACGGTGGTAGACTGCTTGAGTAGTTACTAGGTGATCATAGGGAGGCCCTTCATGATGAAGTATAGGGCAGCCATGTCATGTTATTATTTGAAGCTGAAATTCCCGACTCGGTAGGGGATTGGGATAGTATGTGGAAGCCAGAAGGCGACAAGAAGTTGTTTTGCTATAGTTTCTAAAGAAACAATTTGTGAGGAACAAACGAGTGTGAAGAGAAAAGTAAGGGAAGAAGAAGTGACAGAAGTAGAGTCGGTCGATCCCCGACCCAAGGAGTCTGCTGAGTTAGGGACAGGTGAAGAGTTAGAGTCGGTGGAACTCTTCGGCTCGGGAAGGATAATAAAGGTCAGGGTTGGACTGGAGCTAGGTTTGAAGGAACAACTGCTAGTTTTCTTGAAAGGGTATGCCGATATTTTTACGTGGGGTGGGCTCGGGATTGACCCTAAACTTATCAGTCATCATTTGGCCATTAGCCCAACTCACAAACCGGTCAAACAGAATAAGAGAATTTTCAATCAGGAACGGTACGGGGAGATCTGGGCAGAGGTTGATAACTTACTGAAAGCCAGGTTTATCAGGGAGGTCAATTACCCAGAAGGGGTGTCCAATATGGTCTTGGTGAAGAAGGCCAATGGGAAGTGGATGATGTATGTGGATATCTCCGATCTGAACAAAACTTACCCTAATGACTGCTTCTCACTCCCTAAGGTTGATCAATTGGTGGACTCCACGGCGTGTCATGAGCTGCTCAGTTTCATGGATGCCTTCTCGGGCTATAATCAGGCCAGGATGCATCCCGTGGATAAAGAGAAAACAACTTTCATCATCGACCAAAGGTTGTACTGCTATGAGGTGATGCCTTTCGGTTTGAAGATCGGTAGGGCTACCTATCATAGGTTGGTGAACAAGGTCTTCAAGCCTCTCAACGGAAAGACAATACAGGTCTATATCGATGACATGTTCACAATGAAAAACAGTCTGAGAATCATCTGGACGACCTTAGGGGGACATTTGGATTGTTAAGGAAGCACAACATGAGATTGAATCCAGACAAGTGTGCCTTCGAGGTAGCATCAGGAAAATTTTTGGGGTATATGGTCAGTGCTCAGGGCATCGAGGCTAATCTGCAAAAGATCATAGCACTACTGGACCTAAGCCCCTGAGGACAGTCAAAGAAGTGCAAAGCCTGACAAGTCGGGTGGCAGTACTGAACTGTTTCATTTCTAAGGCCACTGATAAGTGCTATATCTTTTTTAAGCTGATCAAAAAGGCCAAGGAATAGGTCAGCTGGACGAAAAAGTGTAAGGATGCGTTTCAGGAACTGAATGAGTATCTGGCTCAACCCCCACTACTGGCTAAATCGATCCCGGGTGAGACTTTATTCTTGTACGTAGTTGTTTCAGAATATGTTGTGAGTTCGATGTTAGTGCAGGAAATGGAAAGAATCCAAAGGCCAGTGTACTACACCAGTAAGGCCTTGTTGGGCGTGGAGACCCGATATCCATCCCACGAACTGGTGGGTTTTTCATTGGTCACTGCGGTAAAGAAACTACACCCTAATTTTCAAGCTTATCCCATCAGGGTCTATACCGACCACCCATTGAGACAGATATTACACAAGCCGAAGGTCTCGGTCGATTAGTAAAATGGTCTGTGGAGCTCAGTGAGTATGATATATCTTACATGCTGAGGGTGTCGATCAAGGGGAAGGTCTTGGTGAATTTTGTGGCAGAGTTTACCGGACCTCAGGTCATGGTAGTAGAGGAAGCCAAGTGGGAGTTGTTCGTTGATGGGTCGGTCAGTACATATGGATGTGAGGCCGGGATGATCCTCCGAAGTACAGAATGAGAGGAGTTGAATTATGCTTTGAGGTTTGCCTTCGAGGTTATGAACAATGAAGCCGAGTATGAGGCCATTCTGGCAGGGTTGAGATTATGTTTGGCGGTCAGGATTAGGGATGTGGTAGTGAAAAGTGATTCACAGTTGGCCGTCCAACAGCTAAATGGCGAATTCCGGGTCAGATAGCCGAATATGATTACCTATCAGGCCGAGGTGAAGAAGATAGCTAGATGGATGAGGAATGTGGTGTTCGAGCAGGTCGGACGAGAGGACAACCAGTAGGTAGACTCGCTGGTTCGGCTTGCGTCGTCTATCAAATCAAATACCTTTTGGACCATCCATTTGGGATGTCTGCAATTAAAAAGTATCGGGGTGTCAGATGTGATGAAGGTGGACACTGAGAGAGGGACATCGTGGATGGACCCTATCAAGAAGTATTCTGAGTCAGGGGAAGTGCCCGAAGATAAGAAAGAGGCGAGGAAGCTAAAGTACAAAAGCGCCAAATTTTGTGTGATATATGGATTATTGTACCGGAGGGGGTACACGACACCATACTTGAGGTGTCTGGGGGCCGAGGAAGCAGATTATGTGTTGATAGAGATTTATGAGGGAATATGCGAAAATCATGCAGGAGGTCAATCAATTGCTCATAAAACACCGTGGCAATGGTTCTTTTGGTCGACATGTATCAGGACAGGGTCAGGGTCGCACAAGCATGTGATGGATATCAGAAGAACGCCAACATACCTCATCAATCCCCCCCCCGAGAAACTGACCACATTAGCAAGTCCTTGGTCATTTGACCAGTGGGGGATAGACATCATCAGGTCGATGCCCACTGGTAGGGGTCAGGCCAAGTTCGCCATAGTTGCCATTGATTACTTCACCAAGTGGGTGGAAGTTGAACCATTGTCTACGATTACTGAGAAGAAGATGATATATTTTGTCAGGAAGAGTATTGTGTGCCAGTTCGGGATTCATCGGGCTATTATTACGGACAACAGGAAGCGGTTTGATAGCAAGAGATTCTAGAAACTTTGTGGAGACCTCCAAATTGCATTAAGGTTTGCTCATCCAAAGTCGAATGGGCAGGTAGAGGCGACGAACAAAACAATCAAGAGCAACTTGAAGGCAAGACTTGGGTCTGTAAGGGATTATGGGTTGAGGAGTTGCCCGATGTACTATGGGCACACCAGACAACCTATAAGGATTCCACGGGTGAAATACTTTTCTCATTGGCCTATGGGTGTGAGGCAGTCATCCCTGTAGAGATCGGGGTGACAAATCATCAGGTGCAATATTTTGAAGTAGGCGGAATAAAGAGCTCGTCAAACACCATCTTGATTTGATAGAAGAAACAAAAGAAAGGTTTGCGATCAAAATGGTCGTCTATCAGCAAATGATGGCTCGATTTTACAACAAGAAGGTTCGGGTGCGATCTTCGCTTCCCAGATATTTGGTCTTAAGACGGGTTACTTTGAATACCAGGAGGCCCGATGAAGGTTCGTTTGGGGGCCAAGTGGGAAGAGTCGTATAGGGTGGTTGAGATTGCCAGGTCGGGTGCCTATCTTTTGGAACAATTAGATGGTACCCGAGTCAATGAGCCTTGAAACACAAAGATGATGAGGAAATACTTTGAATAGCTCCTCATTGAGCTGGCGAATGAAATGTAAAATAGGTGGCCAAAAGTCACCAATTATGACTGAGCTGGCGAATGAAATGTAATGTCAGAAGTGTTGGAGTTGGTACTTGAAGCGCCAATCTGAATCATGTATTGTACATTTTATTATTTATTAATAAAATAACTACATTTTCATTTCATACATTATTAATGGTATTGTCATTATGCATATTAGATTGATGTATAGATATGCTAAAAATGACATCGACCTTAGAATAGTCTTGTAGTAATACTGGACACTAGATGGTCTGACATTGAGATAAGTATTACTATGGTAAATTATTCTTAAAGTATATATATTCATAGTCGTTGGTTTTGGAATATGGTCGAATTCCTCTAACCTATAATACTAGCAAATGTCGTATATTGGAATTGGGTTCTAATGGTTTAACCCAATGTACTATGAGTTTTGGAAACTCGTATATACGTGTGGGTATTGGTTGGACCGAATACTGAATAACTCACAGGTGATTCCTAAAGGATTCAAGTGCGAAACAATATAGGATATGTCAGTCCATATGTGTACTATAAGGGGTTTAGGTATCAATGTTAGTAAAGTCACGATTCTTAAAGCTTTGTTAAAATCGATCACCTAGGGTGGATCACATCAGTTATGAAATCGTGGACATGTCGACATGAGATGTGCACCTCGTAAACTTGACGGTGTATTCTATATTTCCTAAGCACAACTCAGATAACATACGAGAGATGGATTGTTAAACATATATGATGATATCGACTTGTATAGTTTTGTGTTCTTCGCGAATTCGGAGGTGGCCGAATTGCGTACATATTAGCTAAGCTTATATGAAGAACGTGTCTGAACTTAGAGAGTCTCAATATGAAGTGTATTCGTTGAGCAATTGGGTAACCGATTATTTTTTATAAAAGATAATATTCGATATTATAATTATCAACTAAGATAATCAAGTGTTATTGGATAATATTTATTATCTACTTTGACCTAATTGGATTAATTGGATTAATTCAATAATTATACAATAGCTTAATTGTAAAATCAGAATTATCTCTACCATTTGAGGATATTATGGTAATTGTAAGTATGTAATAATATGTGATTTTGGCTTGATTTAATTGGATTAAAGCAAAATGGCAAACATTGAACTAATCCATTTCCTAATCGGATTAAATCAAAGTGGTAGACAATTGAGATTAGTCACACATAATTATACATATTTGGACAAATTATATTAAGCCTACATAAAAGTTGATTGCAACTTTTATTAATTAAAAATTACCTAAGTTTTGCTATAAATAGCAAGTTTTAGGAAAGTTTTGATTAAGCAAAGCAAAAGCTTCAGAAAGCTAAATACAAGTAATTCTTGGAAAAATTAGCCAAAGTTAGAGAAGTGTTTAGAGAAGCTTTGTGAGATCTCTACAATATATCATCTAGGAGAAATTAAGACTGGATCTTGGGGTGAATTTTGCTAGCATTTGAATCAAGATTGGATCTTGGAGTCAAGCATGCTAATCCTTGGAAGTTCTTCAAACATTTCAACAATGAGAAGTATATTGGACCTTTGAATCAATCTTACTAGGTAAGTTTGATCTTTTTTAAAAGCTATATTTTTCATTAATGAGATATATAGTGTTGAATTATGTATTAGATACATAATGTTGAAATTAGGCTAATTAATTGTGTTAGGATGCTTTGGAAGTACAAACACAATATGTTTGTAATTAGGTCAAAATTTTTATATTAGACATAAACATAAGATTAGAGTTTGGAACTCTAAATTATAGCTTTGAGTTAAGGCTATCATTCTAGAATCACTTGACCATATTTATGTGACCTAGAATTATTCATGAGTCACTTTATTATGAGATTCTAATTTGGTTTGTATTTTGGATTCAAAATTTACACAAGTGCGTATTTATAATAAATTTATGTTTCTTTAAAAATATTTTATATTTTGAAAATTTTGATTTTTATTTTATAACATGTGTTTATGTTGGTTGTGATGTTAAAAATTAATTTTGAGTGTTTTTGAAGTGTTTAGGGAGAGTTGGAAGCAATTAAGGTAATAGACTCTAATTCTTCAGCTCTCTGGAAAGAGAGCTGAAGGTTGAAAGAAAATTGAAAAAAAAATGTCAGTTTCAGCGCGCATTGTAGCACGTGCGTCACGCGCTACGCGCGCTGATTTTGTTTTCTCTCGTTCTTGAGCTTTCGGACTCTGATTCAGCCCCGATTTTTTCCTATACACTCGTTATGGAATATTATATTTTATTAAATTATTTAAAATTACACTCATACTTGATATCCACGGGTTAGATTTATTTTCGCTGCGCGAGATAACGATCTGACTATAGGGGTTCCACATCTGCCCCAACAAGAAGTTGGCGGATTCTACTCGCCATTCCTAAGGAATAAACAAGCTCCTCCTAAAGAAGTTTTGGTTGTATTTCTTCTTACCAAATCTTTGGATTCACGGAAGCAATAGTCACCGTAGAACAGTTGGAGTTCCGGTACGCAAGAGGTACTCGATCAGTTTCCATAAGTGCCTCCGACTTATTATGTATGTTTGGTGGGTTTTCGGGCCCGTTATTATATAGCGGGTGGAGCACTTGGCATCGAGTGGCTGAATGAAATGCAATGTTAGGAGTTATAGGCTGACGAGTTTCTTACCGCATTTGGTACAAATGCTGAACAAGTTACTCCTAGAAAAATTGTGGCAATTGTTTGACCCGCTAGTCTCAAGTTTCCTCCAAAGAGCTCGGTTCAGAAGAACATTGTTAAGAATTATTCAAAAGAAGAGCTCGGTTCAAAAGGACATTGTTAATAATTGTTCAAAGATGTTGAGGAAGATATTTTCAATAAGAGCATTGTTGTGATATTTTATATCGTACCGCAAGTGTACGGTATCAAATTTTAGTAAAGATAAGTGAAGAGTGTCGAACCCACAGGGATTGTGTTCAACTCACACTAAGTACTATAATTAATAAATCTAACTTTATTTAGAAAACAATTAAGTAAGATTAAACTAAATAGATCAGATATTAAAATATTTAAGTAGGAGAAACCAATACAAGAGAAAGTCTATAGTCTGATTTCACCTAGCTATCCCCTATGTATTTGTCATGTCATTCAATTCTTTATTCAGTTGCGTTGTTTATAAGTTAAGAATCTTAAGTATTCCACTCCCTCTCCCGAGCAATAATGAAAATATTATTAATTACCGACTTCGATATCCTTATAAAAATCTAGTAATTAAAAATTTATTAAGCTTTGTGATTCTTTGTTAACGACTTCAAATGAACTATAGATTCTCCCGAACTCTATAAAACTCATAGGTTATATTCTCTATATACTATTCAAAATCCCTCTCTCCCGAGCGATAGATTCTCAACATACATCATCTCAATTTGTGGCCAACAAATAAGAAGCATTAAACGCAAGAGAATACAAATAAGCTGAATCAAAACCTTATATAAATAAAATTAGCAAACAACACACAGATTCAAGCATTAGTTACATCATCCTCTAGAATTATGGAGTTAGTTCATGACCAGATCATAAAACAATGAAAGTATGGTCATGAACATAATGGATATCATTAGAGTTTAAAGAATGAAACTAGATGATAAAACCCGAATTGAATCTCTTCCTCTTCGGACGTCACCGCTTTTGTCTCCTCTTGTCGCTCTTCACTCCTCCATGGATCTCTCTAAAATAATTGTTTTGAGTCTTTGTATTATGTATTAGCCTATTTCTTTAGGGTTTTGGACGAGCTTGCGTATTTAAAATAAAGTCTTGGAGTCCTTATACATGTAAAACCCTAAAAATTGGTGTTTCTGGGCTTTGCGCAGCGCCGCGGTGCCCAACTTGCTGGAAATTATATGGCAGATTTTTGACTACGCGTCACGAAGCCAAGAAATAAGCGTCGCGATGCCAGTCATTTTTTTCAGGATTCTGTTTTCTGCGTATTCTGCTCTTCCCGTGTGCTTGCAATGCGTCCGTAAGATCCCAAAACACATACAAATGCCCAAAGATCCATGTTTCAATGTTTCCTACAAATAAAACATAGAAGAACTACAAATACATTAAATGACACGAAACTTAACAAAATAGTAAGCTATGAATGCATGAATAAGTGGATATAAACCGCACTTATCAAACATCTCTTAGAATGACCCTCAAAGAGTTGTAAGAATGGTTGTAAAACTTTTGAAAAAGAATAAGATTTTCCTCTTTTAAATAAAAAGCTTGTTCACATTTCTTGTTATTTATTGGATTGAAAAAACTGTGTTTAATATTTTGGTGAGATACGATTGGTCGGGATATACCAAGAGGTGAAATCATGAGGGAAGAATGAGAACCCACCATGGCACACCAATCCTCGGAGTCATTACCGAACCCTCAAGGCGGAGCATCACAATCCAATACCTTACAACTTTGGGTAGCTTAAGCGGATGGGCTTCTGTGGCATTTGTATCTCGGGTATGTCGATAACGGGGAGGGAAAATTCCTCTGTAATTATGGTTATCCCATTTTGTATCCTCGGATATGCCGATAACGGGGAGGGAAAATGCCCCCATAGGTCTTTCCATCCCATTGTGTATCCTCGGGTATGCCGATAACGAGGAGGGAAAATACCCTTGTAATTATGGTTATCTCATTGTGTATCCTCAGGAATGCCGATAATATGGAGGGAAAATGTTAGGGTTGGTGCTCGGAGTGCCAATCCGGATCGTATTTATGTCTGATTCATGAATACGAGCAATTCCATTTTACATAATATTACTTATTTAATGGTAGCACCTCTTATCTTTTATACACATATTCGATCTAATTACGATTGGATATTCAATTACGATTAGATTGAAACTAAATCTGATTTAGTGATACGTGTATATTAGACAAATACCCTATGATTTACAACGTAGTTTGTAATTGACATTGGGAAGCGCACTATAAGATGTATATCCTTAAATAAAGTTTCTAGTCAATATTTACTAACACGGGTCGGTTAGTAAAATCCGCTGAGATCAGTACATGTCGTATATCGTGACTTGGTCCGATGGTTTATCCCAATGAACCATGAGGCTCGAGAGACTCGTATAGACATGTAGGTATTTATTTGATAAACACTGAACGACTCACTGAAGATTTCCTAATAGATGGTACACCAACGTCAATAGGAATCTTCTCGAGTTGAGCGAGCATAGTGGTCATTCGACTTGAGATGCCACAATGGGATATATGAGTTATCCTCCACACTTTGATGGCATTCACGTCACTGATCTATTTAGATCAGACATTCGCATGTTCGTTGGGTGTGGACTGATGCTCATGATATCATGTGTGTATCAATATATAATATGTCAGTCCTGTGTACAGGGCATAGACATCATACACGTGTTTACGATCTAATAAATTTATGGTCGTGGTATAACTTCGGAAATTAGTTCATAATACAAATTATTCATAATACTTCATCAGATTAAATGAGTTAATTCAAATCGTTTAGCGGTTAAACGATAACACATGCAATAAGGGATTTTGGTCATTTAATAATTATTGTGTATTTGTATTTGATACATAATTTAATTAGATACACATTAATTAAGTGTCAAATGAGATTTTGATACATGTCATTAATATATGCATTTGTTATTTAATGTAAATAAAAATACATATATAATAATTATTATATTAATTATTATTTAGATATTTAATTGTTAAATATTTGAATAATTAAATCATATTCATATTTCATAAATATTATGAAATATGTTTAATTATTATTGGAACACATGTAATGATTAAATTAAAATTAATGTGTGCAATTATGATTGGTTAACATAAAGTTTAATATTTTTAATTGGATTAATTTTTTATAAATGACCAAAATGGCCATCCTTAGTCGGTCATCATCCTTTTTATTTTTGAAAATTTTATTTTCTCTTTTTATCTTCCTCCATGGCCGAAACATGTATCCAAAAACACTCTCAAAATTGTTTTGATGATTCAACAAAGAAAATGAAGAAAATCAAGGAAAAAAGCTTTAGGAAATTGGAGAAGTAGAGGTAATATCTAATATCCCTAAGCTTGAAAGTATGATTCTTGTTCCTTGATCTTCTAGATAGACTATAGAGTTTCTTCTTTTCTTGTGAATTTGGGTGTTTTGGATTTGGAAGATGAATTGGAAGGATTTGAGCATGTGTGAAGTTGATTTTGATGGAATTAGTGTAATTATTGTCCAATTTAATCATTTGATGATATATTACCATTCTAGAGTGTTATAACCACTATTGTAATGCCTATAATTGCTCTTGGGTGGTTCATGTGTGGTGACTTTGATTGGTGTTTTGATTAATTGGTTTAATCTTGAAAAATTGGATTTAAAGCATGAAAAATTGGCATTTTTGGTTTCTGAATTAGTTCTGGAAAATCTGGGTTTATGTTGATGAATTTGATGTCATATAAATGTATTGGAAGTGTTTTGGGTGTTGGAATAATTGCCAGAAATTGTTTCGGAGTTCAAATAAGCGAAAATAGTGAAAAACGGCGTTACCGGGTGACTTTCGAGCCATTCGGGTGACGGCTGCCCAAACAGTGAATTTGTCACTGTTGAGGCATCCCATGAACTTCCTTAACACTATTGGGGCTGACATTGATAGTCCCTATAAGTGTTGGGTGGTCGGTTCGGTCAAAAACGTATTTTGCGTCATTTTGTGGAAAATCATAAACATGTTTAGGTGAAATATTAATGAATTATTCATATTGGATATTGTATAATTCATTCAGTAATTTAAAAAGTTTTAAAATTACGATTTCACCCGAACCGCGCTTCTGCTGCGCCATTCGCCCAAAAACCCCAACAGAAAATGCCTCTGTAGTTTTGGTCATCCCATTGTGCATCCTCGAGTATGCCGATAATAAGGAAGGAAAACGTCTTTGTGGTTCTGGTTTTCTCATTGTGTATTATCGAGATGCTGATAATAGGGAGATAAAATGCCCTCATAGTTCTGGTTATCCCATTGTATATTCTCTGATATGCCGATATAGGGAGGGAGAATGCCCCCGTAGTTCTGGCCATCCCATGGCTCAGCTCACCGGGACTTTGAACTGTAAGGTTCAAAACTATTATTTTGGGTGACCGGGGGCAGTACGCTGCTTTGGGTGCCTACACTTTGAGTTTTCGGGTCTATACATGATATATGCTAAGTCACTCTCGCGGTTCTTGTCTTATTTTGTTTTAATTTATTTTCGAGCGGATGGCTTGGCATAAGATGACATTACCAACCTCCACGAGGACCGTCGAATGTTGAAAATTTTCCCTCTTTGGCTAAGGTCCTGATTGAGATTACTGGCTCGGGGCTGCATTCGTTCCGCCGGGGCCATTTTTTGAGATTACTAGCTCAGGGTCGGTTTACGTCCCACCGAGGCCTATGTGATGTTTGATTGGCATGGAGTCAGAGTTTCTTCCCCGTGGCCAAATGTTGAGTGGCACAAAAAGAGAACAGTCCATTGGGGCCAAATGTATATTGTGGATCGGGACGGGTTGTGCCCTACCGAACCCCTGTTGTGCTTGTTGGCTTGGTCAAGTGGTGAAGACCGATCATACGAGGAAATGTAAAAATCTAAGTATTGAAGAAAATGAGACGGCCATCGGGGTCTAGTCCGACATGCAATAATTGGAGAAAGAAAGAGAAAAAGGCAAGTACAAATACATTCGTAAATTCATAAATTGTTTGTTACAAAGGGCCCATTCGGGGTCATCCCAACAAAAGCGTGATAGAGCATAAATTAAAGAACTAAATAGAAGGGCTCGATGGAAACAATTGGAGCCTCGTGTTCAGGGTCGGTAACAGATAACTCGGGATCCAAAGCGAGTTGGTCGGGCTCAGTGACAGGTTGATCAGGTCCAGTGAGAGGTTCAGCGGGCCCGACGGAGGATAGGTCGGTCTTGAAGGCGAGCTGGGAAGTAGGGGCCGACATTTCAAAGTCTGCAAGGAAGGGCCATGTATATCTTCAGGCTTCACAATAGATGTAGGCTCGGGACCTTGGCTGACCTCGGGATATTGTCCATCCCCGGAGTCTTCGTATAGGCCACGACAGACTTCTTCCAAAGAGATTTGCCATTTGCATATCTTCACCACGTTGCGAACCAGATCCAAGTCCGCTTCGAGCTGAAGTATCTCAAAGACCCCAACATAACTCTCCAGCCCTTCGATCTTCGCTTCGTCTTTGGCGGACTCCAGCCGAAGGAACTCCTCGATTTCCCACATCCTCAAATCCTCATAAGATTTGTCAAGTTGGTCCGATTTTTCTTACAGTTGTTTCACCGAGAAGGCAAGCTACCATTTCAGAGATTTGACTTTGTTGCTCAGGCGTGCAGCCTCGGCATTTGCATCGTCCCTCTTATTTTTCATGAATCCTGAGGCCCTGCGGAGTGAGGCTTCCTCGGATTGGCTTCAGCCTGGGATTGTTTGGAACCATGGACCTCTGTGTTAAGCATGTCAATCTTCTTTTTGGCTATCTCCAGCTGCTTGGACAATTCATGTTCCCACTCAGTCAGGCGATTTTGGAGTCTTTGTCTCTGGCCCCCTTCTAAAAGAGTGCTAACAATCAGGTCCCGGTTTACGGACATGACGTAGGCTATTTGCACAAAGAAGTGAAGTCAGAAAAAGTGAATAAATGAGCAAATGGTTTGAGAAAAAGTCTAGATATATGTGCATGGAAATCACAAGATCGGTCGAGAACGTCCTCGAGGGACAGATCTTCAAACTCATTTGCTTTGTCAAACCCAACCACATTGGCCATATCGTTGAAAGCCGAGAGGAGGTGGGTCAATTTATCTTTTACCTTCTCGGGAAGGTCATCAGTCCCGAGAACCGGCCCACTGTCGTCAGAATAAGTAGGGGTCACCGGGCCTTTGCCTTTACGGGCCGTCGATTTCTTCTTTATAGTCTTTGCAGAGGGCCTCTCACTATCTTCGCCTACGATCTGGTGGAAGTGATGTTTTTGAGGTCGGGGTAGTTGTCATAGTCTGTGGGATATGAGACACCCCCGCGGAGGAGGTTGGTCAGGAGGCGCTCGGCTGTTGGATGGAAGAGTTCAATTTCGGGGAAAGCTTTGCACTCCGCTACCCGACCTACATCCAGACGGATCGTCAGATCACCATCGTTGGGAACCAAAAGGTCAATCTCTTCAAGGATGTCGTACTTTTCCCTCAGCTCTTGCAGGACAGCCTCAATCATGGACGATGATCGATCCATATCAAGTCCTTCAAAGTCAAGCTCGAGTCATGGAGGCTCTGGTCGGACAACCTTCTGTTGGTAGTCGTGTCTTCCCTCTTCAAAAGCGTTGGGTGTGTAGTCATCAGGACTCTCCAACCCTGAGATATGTACCACCTCAGGTCTGATCGGCACGTCGGGAGGCAACATTTTGAGTGGAGTGGGAGAAGAGGAGGATTCAAAATCAGATATTCCTAGTAAAACACGAGACGATGGGCTGATCAATTGACAACCAGTGTTAGTGGAATTTGTTAGTAGATTTACCATATCCTTCCCTACCAAGTAATAAACCATAGAAAACTCTAAACTCCCTAACAATGGTCGAATTTTAAGTTCCTCAGAATCATCACAAGAAATACATCCCAGAGGCCTACAAACACATGCTTCCTAAAACATAGAACCCAGAACCCACCGTCGCAAGCAAACACACAAAATAACGAACCTACCCTCACATCACTATATTAGCATAAAGATATGAAAGAAAAGAAGGGAGTTTCATAGAGGACTTACTTGTTTGGCAGAGAAGAAATTGGTAGTTTCCATGAGTTGTTTGAGGTTTGAAGTTGCAGAGCACGATAGATGAGTTTGTTTCTTTGTTGGAGAAGGAAAAGTTACAAGAGGGAGAGAAAGATGCATAATGACCCAATTTATAGAGGGTTGGGGGATGTTTCATACCTTTAAATGATATCAAGTGGCTCAGATCAACGCCACGTGTGGGATAGATCAGGACTCAGCAGTCAAAAATCAAATAGACATATGAGATGGAGAAACCTTTCAGCTGATGCACGATCAGACAGTTACGCCCATTTTTGGCGCGCATGCCATAAATGTGGGATGCATGATAGCTTGAGTGGGAAAACACAAAAACCCTAGGATGATTTGATGGGTATTTAAATGAGGTAATTATGGTTTTACGGTTTCCTAGAGACGGTTTTTAGAGGATCAAGATGGGAATTTATGGTGTCATGACGTGACGATATCTTTTGGTTGGTATGAGTAACTTACTAACCCGAGCTTACGAAAGCTAGAGGGCCGAACAGGTTGGGACAGAGAAGGCTATGATAGTTTGATAATGAGACATCGACCCAAGGCAAGTCTGCACTCGTCCCACCGTTATAGTTCCTGGCATAAACTCATCAACTCGTCGATGCCAAGAACTATGAGACAGATGTTGATGGTGATTTTTAGGCACAATGATCCATATCAATGCAAGAAGTGTATAAATGAGATTTTTGTTTCCAAGGTATAGAGAGCCGAGCTCAGGAAGAAGGGGCATCCGGCCTAGCGTTGGGGTCGGTTCACATACGTCACCCAACCTGAAGTGTAAAGGTGTCAAGGCAGCTAAGAGATTTGATTCCTCGAGACCGACCCGATTTGATGGCCTAGTAAGCCGGGATGAATGTTACTCATTTTGTAACATTTATCAATTAATGTCATCCCATCGATAAAAATTTTGTATTCCAACTTTGTAATGGAACAACATTTGTATCGAAACCGATTTCATAAAAAGGTTTTAATCCATTAATAAACAATATATTACCTGATCAAATATTGTTTAAAAAACAAACATGTTCAATTCCATAGTTGTTGAATAGTAATCAATTCCCTAAGCTATGAATTTCATTGAATTTTACGAATAATAGTCACTCCTAATTGTTTTGTTAATAATCATAATGAAAGAATAAATTTGTTTAATATTTTATTGGCACTCTTTAACGGTTGATTAGGGTGTCATAATTAAAACTTGCTAGTAAAAGGAACACAACTTGCAAGACTTATTTAATGGAGGTTGTTGATGGTGTTTTCCGGACCTATGTTATTTAAAGAGTACGGCAGGGGTAAAAAGGGTAATTCCCTTCTTGGGCAAGATCATTAAAACTGACCCGGCCACTATACAGTAAGAGACCGAGAGCATTGATGATAGGTGACCGCCACTTGAGATCGGATGACCGGGCACTATCAGGTCGACAACAACATTCTCAGCTCAAAGGACCATCAGACCGACCTCATGAAGACCGAGCACATGGTGAGGCGTGCTCAGGAAGAGAAGACATCTTATTTTCTCGGATAAGATGATAAGTATCCTACCTTCATGGGGTAAACTGGTGGGTCAGAGTCCTAGTAGGATAAAGAAAGTAAATGTAGTTTTGATTAGGAATCCTTATGGGAAAATGGAATGGTTTTTGACTAGGAATCCTTATGGGAAAATGAAATTGTTTCAACTAGGAAATTCTTCTAGGAGAAGGAATCTGATTTCTACACTATTATAAATAGAAGGGTAGAGTGTGCATAAGGAGAAAAAAGAAAAAAAGGGAGATCAAGATCATTATTGTGAGACTTGTAAACAAAAGAGAGAGTTGAGAAGCGTGTTTGAGTAATAAAAGTATCATCTTGTTTGTGTCCGTGGACGTAGGTCGGATCCAAATCCACCGAACCATGTTAAATCTCTTTGTTGATTGGTGTGTTTATCTGTCTTCTGCTAAGTTTGCTTTTGGTCCCCCCATAACCAAACAAATTCACTATTAAAGGAGGATTACCTCGGAGGTGATATTACCGTATTGCCCTGAGACCAAAATCCACCGTCAACAGTTGGCGCCGTCTGTGGGGAATCAACAAAAAGCAACTCGCGTAGTAAGACAATGGCGGAAGGCGGAAACCACCAATCGTCAGGGAGCTCGGTTGCGGATTGGATTGAGAAGATTGAGGAGAACCTGAGGAAAGAAAGAGAGGAAAATCAGACTCTGCTAAAAACCATAGTAGACCGGTTGGAAAAGATAGAAGGAGCGCACGACGGAAAATTCAAGGCCGGGACTAGCCGACGAAGGAATGAAATAGCAGAGAGGAAAGAGAATTGTCGATATAAGTGAGGACGACAGACTCCGGAGGAGGGATCCCTACAGGGTAAGATCTGTGGTGGTGCAGAGAGATTCCCAGACCGAGGACACATGGGAGGAAGAGGATGACAAATCATCACCAGACTCCTCCTACGATAGCCTCACAGCACCCGGAGAAGAGGGAAAGAATATACCGAAGAAGTACGAGAAGACACCGACCCTGAGAAGCGCCACTCCCAAGATAGTAGAAAAAAAAGAAACCACAGGAGGCGGCATGGAACCAAAGATAGCAGCATGAAATCTTGGCTGCGGGAGGAGCTGGTCAAATGGGGAGTATACCCCAATACAAACAGAGGGGATGTCCAGGACGGCAAAGATGAGTCCCCCCTCACAGAAGAAATAAAACAGAAAAATTCCCAAAAAGATTCAGCATGCCGACCATGACACCATACAAGGGCCATACCGATCTCAAAACCCACATTGAAGGTTTCGTCCTACTAATGGAGGTACAATGGGTAACAGGGGACGCCATCTGCAAAGTGTTCCCCCTAACTCTGGCCGGACCGGCCATTCTATGGTATAGAAGCCTGCCCCAAGAAGCATCAGCAGCTTCGCACAACTGAGAAAGTCATTCATACGACACTTCAAGGGGGCTTGTGTCCCCAGAAAGACAGTTGGAGAACTAAGACTTATGAAACAAAGAGACGATGAACCTTTGAAGATATTATTGAAAGATACCATAATATGGTACTCAAGTCGGAGGATATGAATCCCCCGAGGCCCTGGAAAGCTTGAAGGGAGCCTTGAAAGTCGGGAGGCTATGGACCCACCTAAGGATTCAGGACACCCCGGACTACGAAACCGCCCTAGAGGTGGCCCGAAAATTCGTTCTATTAGAAAACGAGGAGAAAATATCCCGAAGAGGGAACACCATCAGAGAAAGGACCACAACGTAAGGGGACATGCCACGAATGGGTGCAGAGACCTGCGGGAGCAGGTGGAAGACTTGGTGAAAGAAGGCTATCTCAGTGTGTACATAGACCATTCGGTTTTTGAGGTCGACCAAGTTAATAGCGGAAGTCATCTGGTCGGATGCGTTGAATGCTGATATGCAGAGAGGATGTCTTAAGAAGAGCCTTGCTTGTAGTAACCCTCGTAGAGTTGCAAGAAAGGCAACGGATCCCCAAAAAGGTGAGTAAAACCTCTTCTGACTTAGGTTGACATTTGATTATGCTTGTTTGTTATGGCTCACACAATGGTTTTGATATTTTTTTTCCGGCTCGGGTCTGCTTTTGTACCGCCGAGACCGATGTCTCTTTCCGGCTCGGGTATGCTCTTGTACCGCCGAGACCGATGTCTCTTTCGGCTCGGGTCTGCTCTTGTACCGCCGAGACCGATGTGTTCTTTCCGGCTCGGGTCTGCTCTTGTACCACCGAGACCGATGTCTCTTTCCGGCTCGGGTCTGCTCTTGTACCACCGAGACCGATGTCTCTTTCCGGCTCGGGCTGCTCTTGTACCACCGAGATCGATGTTTGTTACAGCTCGGGGTCGGGTTACGTCCCACCGAGTCATGATTATTGGCCTAGGAACGGAACATTCCCCCAGAACCAAATGTCTCTCAAGCTCGGGGTCCTCAGAATATTCAGGGACATACTCGATGCATAGGATCCGTGAGAAGCATAGCACGGGGATGGATGATACCCTCGTGGCGATTGCTTGCTCCAGTGTTACCGAACATAAGGAGGAATATGCCCTTAATGTTTCAAAACACTCTCTGATCCTCACTTACCCGATGTAATGGATCCGTGAGAAAGCATAGCACGGGGGATGATGATGCCCCGTGGCGATTGCTAGCTCTAGTGATGCCGGACCTAAGGAGGAATATACCCTTAGTATCCCGGACACTCTTTGATCCATTCATCATTTGGACGAGAGAGGCGCAACACGGGGATGCGTTGTGCCCCTGTAGCGTGTGTCTGCTCCAGCGTGGTAAGGAGGAGCCCTCGTACAATACACAGGCTCCACAGTGACCCAACGTGTAGAGGATGTGCCCTTACCATTCAAACGCTCTACTGATCCAAATCCTGGTTCGACGGGACGCTGAATTGAAAGGTTCAGAATTGTGTTTTGGAGGCCTCGGGCAGGACGCTGTTTCGAGGCATCTGTGCTGTTGTTTACACTTGTGAAAAGTTTTGCTTTGGGACAAGTGCTAAGTCACCCCCACCTTTTGATTTTATCTTCGAAAGTTTTGTTTTTATTTTTTCGCTGGTCTGGCAAGGGGACGCCCGTGCCAGATTCGGTAGGGCTTCACAAGGTTGATTCACTTCCATTCTGAGCAAGTCCCAAGGATTACTCGGCTCGGGGCTGGATTCGTTCCGCCGAGGCCACTTGATTAATCGGCTCGGGGCTGGATTCATTCCGCCGAGGCCACCTGATTATTCGGCTCGGGGCTGGATTTCGTTCCGCCGAGACCACTTAGTTATTCGACTCGGGATCGGGTTACGTCCCACCGAGTCTACCTCTTGGACTGGGGACGTAACATTCCCCCAGGTCCAAGTGCCTTTCTCAGCTCGGGGTCGGGGTACGTCCCACCGAGTCAGCCCTTCGGACTGGGGACGTAACATTCCCCCAGGTCCAAGTGCCTTTCTTAGCTCGGGGTCGGGGTACGTCCCACCGAGTCAGCCCTTCAGTCTGGGGACGTAACATTCCCCCAGGTCCAAGTACCTTTCTCAGCTCGGGGTCGGGGTACGTCCCACCGAGTCAGTTCTTCGGACTGGGGACGTAACATTCCCCCAGGTCCAAGTGCCTTTCTCAGCTCGGGGTCGGGGTACGTCCCACCGAGTCAGCCCTTCGGACTGGGGACGTAACATTCCCCCAGGTCCAAGTGCCTTTCTCAGCTCGGGGTCGGGGTACGTCCCACCGAGTCAGCCCTTCAGTCTGGGGACGTAACATTCCCCCAGGTCCAAGTGCCTCTCTTCACTCGGGGTCGGGTTACGTCCCACCGAATCAGCCCTTCGGACTGGGGACGTAACATTCCCCCAGGTCCAAGTACCTTTCTCAGCTCGGGGTCGGGGTACGTCCCACCGAGTCAGCCCTTCGGTCTGGGGACGTAACATTCCCCCAGGTCCAAGTGCCTCTCTTCATTCGGGGTCGGGTTGGGTCCCACCGAGTCAGTTCTTCGGACTGGGGACGTAACATTCCCCTAGGTCCGAGCATCTCTCACAGCTCGAGACAGGATCACATGCCACCGAGCACATCATCGTTAGCTCTGAGATATTACAGAGGAGGAGTCATTTTTAGTTTGGACAACAAGAGGAACTTCATCTCCTGATGGAACGACCCAAGTAAGCAATTTGCTTTGAGGTGGAGAATCGTTCTGAATAGGGTCAGCATCTCCAATAACCGAGGATATGAAGATATAAACAGAAGACTTAGTTGATGGCGAATGCAATTTCTCTGCGGTTCCTGGAGTGACCACCGACGGATTCATCGGCACACTATCTTTTTTATAGTTCCCGGCATCAACTCGAAAACTCGTTGTTACCGAGAACTAGGGGACAGATGTTGATGGTGTTTTCCGGACCTATGTTGTTTAAAGAGTACGGCAGTGGTAAAAAGGGTAATTCCCTTCTTGGGCAAGATCATTAAAACCGACCCGGCCACTATACAGTAAGAGACCAAGCACTTGATGATAGGTGACCGGCCACTTGAGATCGGATGACCGGGCACTATCAGGTCGACAAACACATTCTCAGCTCAAAGGACCATCATGACCGACCTCATGAAGACCGAGCACATGGTGAGGCGTGCTCAGGAAGATAAGGCATCCTATTTTCTCGGATAAGATGATAAGTTATCCTACCTTCATGGGGTAAACTGTGGTGGGTCAGAGTCCTAGTAGGATAAAGAAAGTAAATGTAGTTTTGATTAGGAATCCTTATGGGAAAAGAGAATGGTTTTTGACTAGGAATCCTTATGGGAAAATGAAATTGTTTCAACTAGGAAATTCTTGTAGGAGAATGAATCTGATTTCTACACTATTATAAATAGAAGGGTAGAGTGTGCATAAGGAGAAAAAAGAAAAAAGGGATATCAAGATCATTATTGTGAGACTTGTAAACAAAAGAGAGAGTTGAGAAGCGTGTTGAGTAATAAAAGTATCATCTTGTTTGTGTCCGTGGACGTAGGTCGGATCCAAATCCACCGAATCACGTTAAATCCTTTGTTGATTGGTTTTGTGTTATCTTTCTTCTGCTAAGTTTGCTTTTGGTCCCCTATAACCAAACAAATTCACTATTGAAGGAGGATTACCTCGGAGGTGATATTACCGTATTGCCCCGAGACAAAATCCACCGTCAACAGAGGTAATAAAGTGGTTGAAGTTGAGACCTTATCTTTAAGATCTTAGATTCGAATCACGCATCGATATCGAAATCAAATAATCCCAATATAAATAACGTGAGATTTTCTTGATATTAAAAAAAAAAACTCGCAAGCACGATAAGCTAACAAAAAGAGCAAAACCCGTGGATTCATGGTTCGATTCCGGGTCGTATCACAAGTTTTACAAATACGGGGCCTTGTTGTTTTTTCTAGTTGATTCGGTAGGTGAACGACCATTTAGGTTGATGATGGTCTCCTAGTTGCATTGTTATGGGACCCATGCCTTCTAATGATACGTGGGTAATGTCGATGAGTTGGACGGGGATCGAGGATTATTCAGTGGAAGAACCATCTCAGCCGCCCATTCATTTTGCTTTTTGAATATTCATATTTTTGACTTTGACTTTTAAACAGTTGTTGTTAGGTTTTTTAATTTAAAAAATAAAGAAAAAGATAAACGAGAGGATGGCCAGTGGAGTCAAATGATAAAGTATCGTATACCGCCATTCATAATTTATTAGATACTACCACATTTTTATATAGTTTATAATTATTTTAAATGTAGTAATAAACAGTGGCGTTTCCAGAAATTTCAGTCAATAGGGGCTAAATTTGTTTCTTAACAAAATAATATATAATGAATTCATACATATTTTTTGAAATTATAAGATGATTCATATACTTTTGAAAATTATGAAATAGCCTATAGTTTCTAAATTTATAAATTAACCCAAAATTTTTAGAATTATATTTTTATCCATAATTTCTAAAAATATCAATTTACCCTAAAAATTTATTCTTAAAATTATGTATTTTAAGTTTATGTAGTATATTATATACTAAATTTCCGCTAATTTATTGTAGATTTAATCATTTTTTAATTAAATTATTAAAAACCTAGTGCTAAAACGCAAAATGCTTTGAACAACTATAAATAAAAAATAAATATATACAAAATAATTATATTTATGGTGCGTTTACGTACTCGTAATCGGAATGAGATGGAATCGGAATGAAATGGAATCGGAATGAACTGGACTGTGAATGGTAAATCGGAATCAGAATAAGTTGTTTACTTAACTGTAGGAATCGGAATCGGAATGAAGCAGTATTACCATTGATGTGTTTACTTTGTTAAGTAATCGGAATGAATTGTTAAAAAGTTACAAAAATACCCTTAGTTATAATTATATATTAATTTATTATATATTAATTATTATTAATTTTTTGATGTATTAAATTACTTAATGTTAGATTATTCTTTTATTTAAATATTAAATATTATTTTATTATTAATTATTGATTAATAGTTTTTATTGATTATTTATTATTTAAGTATTAATTAATTATTAATGTATTAAATTACTAAATATTAAATTATTATTTATTATTTATAAATTAATATTAATTAATTATCTTAGGGACAATATTGTAATTTCCTATCAATAATAGGAATGGGAATCTCATTCCCATGGGGTGATGGGAATGAGATTTCCATTCCTCATTCCCAAATTTGTGGGCCCCACTCCTATTCACATTCTCATTTCTACTCAATTTTATGAAGTAAACAACCTTATTGGAAATGATTCTCATTACTCCATTCTCATTACCCTTAAGTAAACACACCATTATATTAATATATGAATATTTTACACATAATAACTATACACGATGTGTTTTAGTAAAAGTGTCACTACAAATATATCAATAAATTAGAAGATTAATAACCAAACCTAAGTATAAATATAATTATTTTTATTTTTATTTTTTATTTTTTATTTAAATGTAATGGAATCATTATTCTTCTGCAAATAGAAAAACACATAAATAAGTTGATTTAAAATTAAAATTATTCAATTATCTAGATACATACAAATTAAATATAATTATTTTAGATATGTTTAAGAAATAAGATTGATGAAAAATTGTATTGGAATTTTTTTAACTAATTTGGGTTTGGGCCTACATATTATATTAAAAAATACAACTCAAAAAATTAATAAATAATGTATTTTATGGGTGTTGTTTAATTATTTAGATTTTCTAATATATATATAATTTATAAAAAAAAAAACTCACTGGGCCCTTAGTGGCTCCGCCATTGGTAATAAATAATGTTTTAAAAATCATATCGGTGTTTGAACCGTTGATTAAAAATATTTAATGAGCCGTTGATTCGACCGATTGAATCTGTAAAATCAACTGGCGTCATAATATTGCTAAAATCAAATCAAAATGATTTGAGCTAAAAATAATTTTGACTTTACTCACCCTCTTAATATTGAAAAAAAATTGCGCCGATTCACATGTTTTGATTGGTTCTTTTGAATGATGGTTTGAGAGATTTTTCGGACCCAACTCATGGTCGATTTTCGGTTCGATGAAATCTGATTTTAAAAATACTGATAATAAGTGTATATATGACACCATCCAATTGAATACATAGTGATAATGTGGTGGTGTCAATACTGAAAATTCGTGATTAGCCTAGTTTCTGACCCTATGCGGAATTTATCACAATTAACTAAGACAAGTCCTAATTAATGTGTCTATGGAGATTCAACAAGCAACCACAATATCCAACAATAATAATATCCACAATTTCAATTCAAAGCAAAATATAAATTGCGGAAAATTAAAACAATCACACAAAATCAACACAATAATTTTGGTGACGAAGTGGAAAACTCGTGCGAGTAAAAAAATACTCCGGGTATATCGGCTACCAGCCCAATCCACTATATAGAGAAAAACTTACAGCGATGGTCAAGACCTATGGTGGCAACTCCACCAACTCAAGTACCTCAATACTACAAGAAATCAAGGCAACTCCTCAAGCCCGCGACCCACGGTTTTCTTCAAAACCTCTGAAGTCTCTGAGTAGATTGTATCACCTATGACGCCGGAACTCCGACTACCAAACTTCCTCATAAAGAACTCTAAAGGGTTATGAATTTTGGGTTAAGTTGTGTTGAAAGTTTATCAAAGATGGATTCACACTATTAATGAGGAAGACAATAAGATGAAGAAATCTTCAATGGTGGAATCAAGAAGGTTGAAAGCTTTGAGAGATTTTGGCTTAAGGAAAATGTGTTTCAACTAATGGGGATGGTGGCTACATGTTCTTTTTATATGTATGATGAAAAGATATAGTTTTTCAAAGGTAAAAGGCATAAAAACGCGTTCAGATACGACTGGCGTTCGAACGTTTACTCGAACGCTGCCCGAACGCACACCTACTGGAAAGACTCGTTCGAACGATCCTCGAACGCACAACGAACGGATGCTCTCTGGAATGATCCCGTTCGAACCCAACAATGACGTGCCTCAAACGTTTGCTCTCTGGAATGATCTCGTTTGAACCCAATAGAGAACGAGACACTAACGCCACATGTTCGAACCAAATAACGAACGCAGCACTAACGCCAATCGTTCGAACACTGCACCAAACGCACCACGAACACATGTCTGATGCACAACAATCAAAATCAGTCAAATTGCACAAAGATCTTCATGATAAATTACAACTCAATTGAACTCGTTTTGTCACGGACACATGCCAATAAAAAAAGGCGCTAACAAATACTATAAAAGACTTTCTCATATAAAATAGTGTGTTTATTTATATATAAGAAAAAAAATGAAAAACACATTAAAAATAATGGTTTTAGCAAATTGACATTTTTGAAAAAATTTAATCTCCTATCCACTCAAGTGTGCGAGGTTTGAATCACAAATATTTTATTTTCAACACAAATGATTTTATCAATTTAATGAGTTGGCACCCACGTTTAATCATTAAACATTTTCATTTTGAAACATTGCTGCCTGGCACAAATATTTTTTTTTTTGGTAAACGGGGTGTCTGAGGCTGGTAAACTGACGCGCACATCGACTAATCTCTGGGACCTGTGCTCTGTATCATCATAAGTTTCTCGGCATATACCAATATAAGTCGCTGACTATTTACATCATGGGGCATCACCTCAAAAAAAATAAATTTAGTGAGATTCGAACATTGAACCTGAGAATGAGCAAACCACTCAAACACAAAGTATTTACCACCGATAGAAAAGACTTATATTGGTAAGTGAAAATCAATTCAATAATATTGGATTATGTTATAGATGGTGAAAGACTGACAGTGATGATGTGTTGCATTTTTTTTTTTTTTTTGGATACTTTTTGCATCAACAAAAGGTAAGTTTAAAATACAAGTAAATGGAAATATATGGAAGTGAATTGAGTGATTATTGAAGCCAATGATAGAAATTATAATAATAAAAACACAATAATCACATTGAAAGCCGACTCCTTGATCTTGCTGGTTGGTTAGTGCAATCATTGGTATACAAATTTATGAAATGATGAGCAAGAAGAGAGTTGCTATCTTAATGCTATTTGCTTCCAAAGGCAAGCTTTGGGAACAAGAAGCCAAATCTTTAAGGCTATGGCCCTTTTGATTTGACACAATTAAACCACCTACTTAGCCTTGTCGGCTTCTTTAGTTGCATATGGGTCCATTTGCTTATTAAGGTCTAATTGTTGGGGACTTAGGGTTTTGTTTATTTAATTGGTGTTGGCCTCTCTTTTTTTCTATTAATTATCTTGCACTCATCTCCACACAAAATCGATTTCTGGATCGGGTTAAAAAAAACTCAAAATTTTAAATTGAATGACTCGAAATATTAATCGAGATTCGGGATTAATAGTCATTTTAAATATTGTATCGAACGGTGTAAAATTTTAAATTCAGATAGAAATTAAAATTTTTATATCATTCATATTTTTTAATTAATTAGGGAGGAATTTCAAAAGGACTCAAGATCTCGTTGATATAAAGTGAAGAGATAAAATTAAGAATTAGCTTTGGAAATTTACAGGTAGGGATGACAGTCTGGATTAAGATTCGTTTATTCGTCTGATTCGATTCGCTTTAAAGTGAATATAGGTTTGAAGAAATTGATTCGTTTAATGAATGTGTCAATTCGATTCGATTCGTTTATAAAACGAATCGAATACGAATTTAAGCTTATTGATTCGTTTATTCGTTTATGATTCGTTTAATTATTTTCTTTTATTGGTATTTTTCAATTAAGATTCGAGAAATTATGACTAATTACCATATAAAAATAATATTATTGATATTTGGTGAGCTATTTTTAGTAAATGTATTAATTATGTATTTCATATGTATATATTTTTGAAGAATTAATGTAAATAATTTATGGTAATTTATGTTATTGAATAATATTATGACTAAGCAAATATTCGTATTCGATTCGTTTAATAAACGAATCGAATACGAATTTATCACATTTTGATTCAATTTGTTTATAATTTGATACAAATTCAATTCATCAATTTATTTTTCCACCCCTATTTACAGGTCCAAATAATTGAATCTTCTATATAATCTCTGACATGCTTGTGCTTTGAGATATTCAAAATTCATTTTGAATTATGAGATGTTTCGTTATGACTCAAATTTTGTCAGTAAGCTTAAAATGTTGAATTTTTTCATCATAAGTCAAATAAAAAAATTAGTTTGAGATTTGAGAGTATAGAATTATCTTATATTTATATTTTAAGTTTATTCATTTATTTTAATGGATATGAGATATTTTATATATATAGGCACGTTTGAAACTATGGTGTTGGATCTTTGAAATAACAGACACTGATGTAAAAAAAGCCATTTGTTGTTAAGTGAAAGAAGAATATTTTACTGCTATATTTAAGTTTGGGATGGGTAATTTTAACGGCGGAATTTCTAATATTTTTATGAAAATAAAAGGAATATTTTTTTTTTCCGTTTGAAAAAATATTTGTTGAGGTAACAAATTTGATACATTATTAGTGATGATGACGTAAGTTTTTCATGAAGCAAAAGCTACCGCAATAAAATAAGCTCAGTACACTTTTAACAATTTTATTTGGGAATTTTTCTTTGCGTTGGAACAACAACAGCTAAACATCAATGCCAAATAGACTTGTGGAGCTCTATAATTATTCACAGTGTTCGTTTGTTTTTGTTTTTCTAAAATTTTAATTTTAATTTTATTATTACTATTATTATTTTATTTTGTCTATTCTCATTTTAATTGTATGGAGTTCTGTAGTTTCTTTTAACTCTGCTAGATGTAATTTAAATTATCATGCCTTTCCTTAATAGTTTTATTCATGTATCTATTTATCTTAATTGCCCCCAACGGAAGTCGCAGAGTGATTTTTAAATAGTTATGTTCAGCTTATCAGTTGGGTTCAAATATTAGAGAGATAAGGAGATAAAAATTAAATTTAAGCTTTACATACACTTAAATTTTTTTTTTTTTTTTTTTTTTTCGGAAACGATGGAAACCCGCCACCAAACCACCCATTCTGGGCCGCGGCGCAGGTAAAACCACCGGCTGTCCCAGACTCTTACAAGAAGTGCACCTCCTGGATTCGAACCCAGAACCTCAAGGTGAGATCCTGGACCCTACACCACCAAGCCACACCCCTTAGGGACATACACTTAAATTTATATATAGTAATTATATAGATTTATCGACAAAATGTGATAACAAAAACTAATTTTGTATTAATTTTCGGGAATTAAGAAAGTACGACCCTCGGGCCCTCAGAGTTTATTTAACAGTACAATAAATCATATTAGTTTCAGAAATAATCACCCTCTTTTTGAAAAAAATATGCATCTTGAAGTGTATTATTCCATAGGCATATAATTATCTAAAAACGAGTTTATGTCACTATTTTTAAAACCACTGCAATCAATGTGTACATTTTTTTTTTTAAAAAAAACTTATAGATTTTGGCTGCTTCTCCAGTACTATATACTGACATTTAAATCATGTGTTCAAATCTAGGAAGTGCATTTTTTGTAAAAGCCTGAGATAGTTAAAGATTTTACATGTTTCGCTTAAACTCAGAATGAGTAATTTGATGGTGGGATTTCAACAATTTCAAATATATATATATATATACGTTTTTTTTTTTTTTTTTTTTTTTTTTTTTTTTTTTGGAAACGATGGAAACCCGCCACCAAACCACCCATTCTGGGCCGCGGCGCAGGTAAAACCACCGGCTGTCCCAGGCTCTTACAAGAAGTGCACTCCCTGGATTCGAACCCAGAACCTCAATGTGAGATCCTGGACCCTACACCACCAAGCCACACCCCTTGGGGACATATATATATATATACTAGTTTTGCCCGTGCCTACGGCACGGTGTTACAGTATTTGGCCCGTACCTACGGCACGGTGTTACAGAATTAAATTATTTTATTTTTTAATTAAATGATGCCCGTGCCTACGGCACGGCACGGTGTCATTTAATTTTTTAATTAAATGATGCCCGTGCCTACGGCACGTTGTTACAAAATTAAATGATTTTATTTTAACTTTCTATTTTTTTATTTGAAAATTTTGACCATTTCCATCAATCAATTCACTCTCTTTCCCCCCAATTACCAATGAAATGATCTGAGCCGTTAATTAAGCCACATAAAGAGAGCCGTTGGATGCACTCTCTTTCCTCCAACACCATTGTGCTTTATAATATAGATATATATATACACACATACATACACACTCTGCTATATAATATTACTCGTGTCGTGTACCACACACACTTTTGGCTTTAATTTTTTGTAACTGAATGGATGAAGTTAATGACTAATGAATGATTAGTTAATTCCATCTTTAATTAATCAATTTTTGAAAAAAAAAAAAAAATCGGGGGCATTTGGCCTTTTGCCCCTCAAATAATGGTCATGAAAATAACTTTTTTTTTTTGGGGAGGTGTGATATAGAGTGAGCTTGTGACAAATAATATTATTAGTCACAATATTGTTAAATGATTAATAAATTTGGAACATTGTTCAAACCCTAGACAAAATCTAAAAGCAAACATTTTCTCTTTTACTTTTCTTTCGCTTTTCCTCCTTTCATTTCATCTTTTTATGAATAAAGCTAAGAACATGTATATATACTATTAGCTCAAACTTGTGAAATTTGATAGGAAAATTACATTTTGGGCAACAAAAATAATGGCAAAAATATGTTTGAGTTAGTGGGAGAAAAGGGTTACTTTGGGCCCAAAATTTGATATGTTCATATCATTCCTGACATATCTATGTCTTTTAGGTGCAATATAATTCAAGTGGAGGGTGATTTTTTATGCACTTTATAGGACCATGAGTCCCTTAGCAAGTACCTTTTGGTGTAGTTTTTTTATTTTATTTTGATCATTGTTAAAGAATTTTGCATGAGACAAGCTTACAAACCCCAATTAATTGGATGAAAAATTGTTTTTGTTGAGTGGGAGGAAGTTATTTTTCAAATATCTGGAGTTATATTCCGTCAATATAATTCTGATACTTATATTTGGTAGAAATTAAGTTATTATAGTTAGGTCCAGTCGCGGTTTGTTTCTAAACCGGAAATAAAATCATAATTGTACGGTTCGATTTCGGTTCCGGAACCGTACAAAAATAAAATAAAATATAACAATGAATTAGTGAAGTACGAAATTTAATCATTGAGATTTTTGATTATGTTGATATTTATATAGTAATATTTTTTAATTTAATTAACACTAATTTAATTATATTTAATTTTATTAATTTTTTTTTTTTATTAATGCGGTTTGGAACTGAACCTCAATTTTACAGTTTGGATCTGGTTCCTCCTTTTGAGGAACCGGAATGACCGATTTCAAAACCGTGGCCGAGTCTAATGATAGTGGTACACGTCAATACTTCTTATAATCGTTTGTGGTTTTAATAAAATTTAATTAATCACCTTCAAAACTTATTTTCTAAAGATATTTTATTTATAAAAAACAATAAAAATTTACAAAAATAAAGGGAGCAAGAAAGAAAAAACGTGGGTTTAAACGTGAAAGCCCAAAACAGGAAGTCTGGACAAGCCCAAAGAGAATCATTGGGCTAACTGTATAAGCCGAAAAATAAAACAATTTCATAGACTGTCCTTTTCGCGCCAGATAAGGGGAGACCACGTGGTCACAGTCCCAACTCGATGACGTGGCACAAGATGCTTAACATACAAAGACAAAATGATTAAAAAAAAAAAGAAAAAAAAAAAAGAAAAGAAAAGAAAAAGGTGTGCCCTGCGTTTAGTAGAAAGAAGAGGCAGGCTCCTAGGGTTTTAGCAATTTCCAATTATCAACGCCAGGGTATGTTAATTATAAAATTTTAATTTCTAATTGTTTATTTATTTATTTATTTTGTAATTTCAAATTTTATTGACAAACAGAGATAATAGTCATGGCGGACGGTTACTGGAATCGGCAACTGCTCCCTTCTGGTGGCATGCTTAAACGACCTCGTTCCGATTACGGTACGCTCCTTTACACTTTCTTTTCAATTTTATTTTTTTGAATTTCAATTATTTGGTTCCTTTAAGTGATCATGTGTGTCCAATTAGTTAAGCATCGATTGCCATAATGCTATTATTTAGCTATTTATCGTTTTATTTTCATGGCATGCGATAGTTCTCTAATTTATTTGATGATTTGGGGGTAAAGTTTTTATTTTAAGTATATATATATACTATGAATTCTCCGGTGACTGTGAACTCTCTGTAGAGAGATGTTATAAGACGAGAACTTGTCAGTTTCAATTTGAGCAAAATTTTGTATTTTAACAAATTTATGTATAAAATGTTGGTCATCCAGTTTTTAACAATATGTGGACGTAGCAGCAGAGAATGACCGTATTACGTATTTAATTTTGAGATTTACATTTGTAAAGAGATGAAAGTGTGAACGTGTATGATGAGTTGAAGTAAATTCAAAACTGAGCCATCTAAGGGTGTGAATGCGTCAAGTGACGGATAAATATGTTCAAAGTACAAAAGCTTTCGCTTTAAGAGTCGAAATTAGAAAAAAAATATCCATATACTTGTTTTGCACTAATGAGGGAATCATATCCTTGGCCAAACTTTGTAATTATGCGACATTAAAAGTGGTTATTTTGTATGAATCATGTAGTCTTGATCTTTGTGTAAATTTGGATTCATTTTGTTTTCTCCATCTTACAATGGAGTCCATGTTCATCCGTCTTACTTCATTGAAGAAATATCTAAGCAGCTAGAGAGTTGACAGAATGTCCTTTGCATATTTGAATAATTTTGTTGCACATGTCTTTTGGAGAAGGAATTTTCCTGATGCCTTCTATGTTTAACACTGAAGATCTCCCCCCTCCTGAAGTGGTGTCACGTCATGATATGCATAATTATTTATCTCGAGAAGGTGATCGTGGTGAGCATCGGCCTCTAAATGATACAAATACTATTGGATCAGCATATGATCGCTATCTCCAGAGTGCAGTACTATCTTGAACCTTGTCCTCACATTTTTTTCTCAGTCATGTATGTACATGTTTGTTTGGTAAAATAATCATCCTAATTGATTTTGAAGCAATATTCTTCTTTTACTTCTGGAGAGGCCAGTTCGTTTGCTGGAGATAGGCTGCGAAGGGCTGTTCCTGGTGGAACGGCTCGTCTTCTAGTTGCCGATCCTGGTGTGACAGGTCGTCCTGGGATCACTGGCCCAGATATGGTGCCAAATATTCGCAGTAGTATCCGTGACCAGCTCCCGGTGGATGCTACGGCTAGGCCAGGCCGTGAAACATTACCTCTTCCCCTTGATGCTTCGAGCACTCTGTATATTGAGGGACTTCCCCCAGACAGCTCGAAGAGGGAAGTAGCTCGTATCCTTTTTGATGATGTGGTACTAAGAAAACAAAATGATATTTGTTAGTCTCAACTCATTATATTACACGCAAAAAATTCTGCTTATCAGTTGTTTGTATTCCTTTACTTCCCTCTTAGATATATTTCGACCTTTTGTTGGATATAAAGATGTCAGACTTGTGATCAAAGAATCCAAAATGGTATGTAGATGAGCACACATACAGATTTTTTGTTCTTTCTCGACTGGTGTATTATCACGCATGCAAACTGATTGTTGGTAGTGTGACTGCTTTCTTCACTCTAAACCTCTGGTACGTTGGTAAATGCAGCGTGGTGGAGATCGTCTTATCCTTTGTTTTGTTGATTTTGAGAATCCAGCTTGTGCAGCTACTGCTTTGAGTGCCTTGCAAGGTGATTACTATTACTGCCACTTTTTGTCAAATCATTCTTAGACAGTTGTCCCTGTCATGGTTGTCAAACATTTTCTCAAGTCTTTACTCATCATTTCATCAATTATGATCTTTGCTAGGCATGGGAGGTGATTTTGAATGAGCAGAGAAATTTGTAATTTATTATTCTTCTGACTGACTGGGAAACAAATGATATGTAGTTGTTGTAATTAAAGATACAGTGACGGATAATGATATCTCAAATTGCTGGATTGTATTCTTTATCTGAAATTATTGTATACATATTATTAGTTTCCTGAAAAACTTGGGAGTTGAGAATTTTTTTGTCGGTTTCCACAGGTTATAGAATGGATGAAGCTGATCCTGATTCTAAATTCTTGCGACTGCAGTTTTCTCGGAACCCAGGGCCAAGGTCTATTTCTGGAGCCCGTGGCAGGAGGTGAATAATCTCATGCTGGGGACAACTAGGTTTAACGGTAATCCAATTTTTGGGTACACGTCTCCATATGTTTTTGAATTATAGAATGTGATTTTAATTGCTCGATGCTGGCCTATCCCCTATTATGAGCCTCTGTGATCCAGAGTATTTGGGAAGTGTGGTGAAGAAGAATTATAGTCAGTTATGCAATCAAACCAACAGAAATTCATTGGATGCATCTCTGAAATTGAACATAACTTATCTGTTGTGCAATAATCGCTAGATAGTGAAAGTTTTTGACTTTGGAGTTTGACACTATTATAGCATTTTGGATTTTGATTTCAGGATTTGTGAATGATTGTTCTTATGTCTCATGCCATCATAGTACAGTTATGTTTGGATTGAGGTGCTGTGGCGGACCAAAGGGCGTCTAGGCCCTTGTAGTATTTTATTTTTAGCCTTCAATTTTAGTATTTTTATGATTTTGTTTTTCTACACTGGTTATTTATTATTATTATTATTATTTGGGCCTATAGATTTTTATCTCTAGCTCGGCACACGTGTTGTGGCTTTTGATCTAAAGCTGATGTGAGATGAATGCCCTAGCTGTCAGCATAACAAAGTTGTTGAGTTATAAATATATTAGCTGTGAAAGTTAGTGTGTTTATGAAACAATTAAGCACCGAAACCCAGACACCGTCCTTCTGTGGCCCCTGATTTTTATTTATTTATTATAATTCTTAAATAATTAACCAGGTTAATGGCCTCAATTTATTTATTATTTTAATATTACACTATGGTCAAATATTTCAAAATATAAAAATTATTTTAGGCCTAATGATTCCAGGCTGGCGACTGGAGCATGGTAGTTAATTCGTATGTTGGGGGCTACGGATGGATGGTTAAATATGACCAAGAGCACACATCCGACGAGTGTTAAATCAGCCTCTCACATAATTAGAATACCAATTTTGCATACGTGTGTGTTAAAAAACAATGTCCTATCAAGTGTCACTTTGTAATTTTATCACATCAAAGCTTTTAATCTTTTGCATGGCATCTTCAAAAGCATATTACTAACAAGATGCATTAATCATTTAATCTCATGTTACATTATTATATTATATGCTTATGTTACATAATTATATTATATACTTGGTAATTAATATTCTTTGTAGTTGTGTTAGATAAATTTTGAGGCTTTAGCCACTGTCTTATGGTCATCTATTGTTTAGACACCCGAATAGTTATAAAACAAAAAGGGATTTGTTATCCTACATTATCTGCAATAACATTATTAATTTATTTATTTATATTACATTCATGTCACATGGTCATACGATTTTTTTTTTTTTTTTTAGAAAAGACATCTTGGTAAATTGAATAAGTTAAGAAAAGACATTTTGGTAAATTGAATAAGTTATGATATTAAGTACTGTTTAGATGGGGATTAGTTAGTAATCTTCGTGGATTTAGAAGATTTAATAATGCTAACTAAGGAGGCTTAGATTCATTTTGTGATTTAAGTTCGCAGTTGTAAGAATATTATATGCTTAGCCATAAGCCACGTACTGACACTATTTTTTTTTTTTTTTTTTTTTAAGTATATATGTCGCAATCAGGGTAATTAAATGTTCTCTGTACTTCGAATTACAAATTAATCCATAAGGGCCCACGTTAGCTGAGATTGAATACTGAATTAAGTAATATAAATATTGATCAGTTATACCAGAGTTTTCTCTATAAACTTTTACTGACTATAATTGTATAGATATGAGGACTAATTTATTCAATATTAATGTAATAAAAGTGAGATTTTGAAAAAAATGAGTTAATTCAGTCCAAATTGTGAACACAGAGAGGCTAGAGAAAGTTAACTCGACACTATATATCAATGGCGAGAGAAATAAAAGTTTAGCCGCCTACACCCAAAGCCAAAAATTTCATTAAAAAGTTAGGCAGCTACTCGTTTTCAACCTTTCATGAAGAAAAATATTAAATTAAATATTAATTAGAAATTAGGACTTTCTGTTAACATTACAGCAAAATTGTTTTCCCCCCTCCCCTTGTCCCCTTTAAAATTACACCTCTATCCTTCCTTTTTAAATAAATTACCTTTTGATTTAATTATTTTATTTTACTTTTTTATTTAATTCTTTTATTTTTTATCTCATTTTATTTTTTCTTTATATTTATATTCTTTTTTCTTTTACTTATTTAATAATTCTTTTATATATATATTATTTATTTATTTTATATTTCTTTATTTAATCAATTTTCTTTTAATTCTTTATAAATTTATTTAACACTATTTATGTATAATAGAAAATGTTCTCTTTTATTTTAGTAATAATTTTTCATTTGTGACTAAAATGATTATATGCATAGCTTGCGAGCAAAATTTTTTTCAAATAAAAAGTTTCTTAGACTAATCTTATTTTAGCCATGTTCACAGAAAAATACATGTAAAAATATTCCAAAAATTATACAAAATTTAATTTATGTTGCCTACAAAGTCTCCTCTTGGTGCACGTTGTGATATATACATTAATTCGTACTATAATATGATAAATAAAGTAGAAAAAGATAAATATAATAAATAAAAGATATAAAGAATATTAAATAAATAAAGTCAAAAAAATATTAAATAAATGAATTTAATTAATAAGATAAAAATAATAAATAAAAAACCAATATATATATATATATATATATGTGATTGTATAAGGAATGTGTAATATTGTAATTTTATTGGGGGTGGGGTGTGTGAGTAATTCTTTGGTCCAACAGAGATATGGGTGACGTATCACCAACAAATTAGTAAATGACATGTATGATTTAATATCCATATTTTTAGTTGTTTTTTAATATTATAGCACTTGTTGCAATAAATTATTGAATTGTTGTATAAATAACGTGATACCTCCGTTGTATGATAGATTTTCTCCCGGAAATGGGGAAAAAGCAGCCCTCTATTTACAGCACTTGAAAGAAAAAAACAGAAGGCTAAATATTTATATCTCTAAAATTGTATAACTAGTACATCAAATTTGTCCATACGTAACATGAAATCATTTTATTAACTTCACTAGGGTAATTTTTTTTAGAATTAAATTTTACTTTTATAAAATAAGTTTGGTAGTGAAAAGTTAAAAAAGCAAAGTCTATATAAGAGGAAGCAGCTTGCTTTTAGAGCATAAGCAAATCCTCACAAGGTATTGAAAATGGGGTCTCTAATGGCCTCTCTCTTTGCCACTCTTTTAGTTATAGCAGTCTCTATTAGCTACTTGCCACTAGAAGCCTCAGCAAACAAAGTCCACTACTCATCTCCTCCTCCACCTCCTCCTCCTCCTCACTATTATAAGTCACCTAGACTGCCACCGTGGTTTTACAAATCTCCACCGCCTCCGCCCCCTATTTACAAGTCTCCACCGCCTCCGCCCCCTGTTTATAAGTCTCCACCGCCACCGCCTCCTAAGAGACATTACGAATACAAGTCTCCTCCCCCTCCTCCTCCGGTTTACAAGTCTCCACCGCCTCCTCCTCTGATTTACAAGTCTCCACCACCACCTAAGAAACATTACGAATACAAGTCTCATCCCCCTCCTCCTCCGGTTTACAAGTCTCCACCGCCTCCTCCTCTGATTTACAAGTCTCCACCACCACCTAAGAAACATTACGAATACAAGTCTCCTCCCCCTCCTCCTCCGGTTTACAAGTCTCCACCGCCTCCTCCTCCGATTTACAAGTCTCCACCGCCACCACCACCTAAGAAACATTACGAATACAAATCTCCTCCCCCTCCTCCTCCAGTTTATAAGTCACCACCACCGCCACCGCATTGGTTGCACAAACCACCACACCACCCTTACATCTATGCATCTCCCCCTCCTCCTTACCACCACTAGAACGTGGCCATGAATAATAAGGTGAAATTAATATTTTAATTAATCTTCAGTTTAAGCACTGACACAGACTGATTTTTTTTCATATGTTCTTGCAGGAGAGGCGGCGATTCGTATGCGAATAAAGAAATCGATATTTGATTAAAAGCTTTATTATTATTACTAAGACAAAAAGAAAAAACGAGTTGCCGCGTTTGATTATATCGTTATCTTTGTTTTTATAAGAAGAATATTACATTTACCAAAAAAAAAAAAAAAGTGCTTGTAATATTTTTCAACCTTTTTGCATGAAAATGCTGAGGTTGATCGTGTATAATAAAATAATATATATAAATATATCAAAATAGTCCATTATTATATGTATTGATCTTTTTGTGCCTTTGCCTTTGGGGATGAATGAGACGTATTTCTTCATATTTTGCTTGGGATAATAACATTTAAGTCCCTCTTGTTGTAATGTTTTTACAAATAATGATATATTTAGTCTATTTGCATCGAATAGACTCCTAACACAATAGCCCCCATAAGAAAATGACAAAATTTCTGGGTGTCGGGTTTTAAGGATTCAATACTAATTTATTAGTCACGGATCAGTAAGAGAATATATATATATATATTCTTATGATGAACTTTTATTGTACGAGAAAAGTTTGATTAAATGAGAAAGCAAAGTAATATTCAAAAGGTAATATGAATTCAAAAGCAGCTTCTGTTTCCAGCAGATTTCAATATCTATAAGATAATTTTCCGATTAATTAAACTAATTTGTAAGACTTAATTTGATGGTGGATGGATTCTGTTATTTCAAAATCATCTTATTTTTGTTCTTCCCCTTTTAGATTATGCCTCATGGACTGACTTGATCCTTTGACTCGTATTTGAATCTTAAAGAAGTAGGATATCCAAAAATCAATTTAAGTGTTGCCCAATCCGATCTCAAAAATAATATCAATATAAAGTTTAAAAATAACAATTGTGCTATAGAATTCATAATTACAATACTCAAATAAAAGTGTAAACTTCTTTTAAGAGGAAAAAAATAATAATACTATTTCTACTTCTTGAACACTACATCATCATATGATTTATTTCTTTTTGTGTCCAAAATAATAAATTTTAAAAGTAAATTTTAAAATATTAAAATTATTTTGCTATTTTATACCTAAAAAGATAAAAATTATGTGTTGATGGAGTATTCTGGGAGTGCAAATAGCCTTGTTAAAAAAAAGATGGTAATTTATAAAATGATGAAAATAAATTCATTAAATAAGTATATTTTTCAAAAAAAAAAATGCATATCATTCTGACTTTTTAGATTAAAGTAAAATGACAAAAAAATGGTTTTTTTTTTCTATAAAGTCAAATATCTATGAAAATTTTCATTAAGTTAAGAAAATGAACATGCTTAATTATTTTAATTGACTTAAATTAAGTAATCAAATTATTAGTTTAATATCAATTTTTAATTGGTCTAATCGATAAAAGTTCAATATTTTTTAATCCTAAAGCGCCACGTAAGATTTTGCCTTTCTTTTTAAAGCTTTTTTTAGAAAAATAAATAAATATACAAATCATATTTATAATTAAATTTCTCCATAAATTTCTATTATTATAAGAAAATAATATTTAAATTTTAGTGAATATAAAAGTATAAATAAGTTCATTAAAGACCACTTTAAATAGCCAAATGGTAGTGTGGTGGTGAATAGTAGTATCTCCGTATCACTTAAAATTTATCCCAACTTAGTAGCCGATTATTGCAACATTTATTGCTTTGCCTATAGTCTTTAGACTTAGGAAGAAAATCGGAAGCCAAAATTTATTAGATTTTTTTTTATTTTTTATTTTTATGATATGTTAAGATCTTTAACCATTTGATTTATGATAAGTTTTGTTAATATTATATTAGCAACACAAATTTATTGATAAGTATATCAAAGAGGTCTGTTACCAGAACCAACTTCTATATATCATAGTTGAAGTTCAATACAAAATTAAAAATATATACACTCTCTCCTAAAAAAAAAAAAAGATGATATTTTAAATAATAGGAGAACAAAAAAGGATTTTTGACAGTGTAATTTTCTTCAAAAAATTAATTAAAATGTTGGCAAAAGGAAAATAGGAAAATACAAGAAACCCACAATATAATGCTTTAATTATAATTATAGAGGCTACGAATCTCGTTTAACTTTCCAACCCTACGTAGAGGTATGACAATAAAATTATAAATTTCCATTAGGATTTTGGATGATTTTTCAGGATTTAAAATGAATTTTTAAAATTCTGAAGATTTAAAATGATTTTTTAGAGTTTTGACTCTTTTTTTTTTATTAAAAATCTCAAAATCTCGATTAAAATTTAGGATTTCGAATAATTTGATCTGCCTATAGCTAGTAATCTTCTATTATCCAAATAATAAATAATGACATTTTGAATTTACTAGCCTCTCCAGCCCCAAAAGTATTTAAACAATTTTATATCTGATTGAGAAACTATAAATTTTTTAATGTCATTTTTCTTTTGTTTGGGTTGACAGAGGAAATGATGTCACCCTGGAACGAGATCGCCCTAGGACGAAGGAAATAACGAAGGGAGGAAGGACGATGGAACGAAGAGCGACGAAGAGTTTGGGACGACCGAATTAGCGGATATGACGAAAATGCGTAATGCAGTTGCTTCCACGATCGCAGCAGTTGGACAGTTTTCCCTCCACAATCGAGCAGTTGAGACACGCAGCTCAACGGTTACAGACACGATCCAGCAACTGCAGGGAGATACTGGAATTGCCCAAAATGGTTGACAAGCTTCACTATAAAAGCTCACTTACACCAAGAGAGAAAAAAACGAGATCAAAATGAAGACTCAAATGAGCATATCTTTATTTTTATTTCTTAGATTGTAATCCTTAGGATTGTAATTTGTGCGCTTGTGGCCCTTGGAGGCTGTACGTGCCAAATTTGAGCCAAGGGCAAAACTGTCTTTTCACTTTAGGCCCATCCCGATTTCTACCAAACAGTATTTAGAGGCCAAGATTGGGCCAAGGGTCTGACCCCATATCAAGGCCGATCTAACATATAACCAGATAAACATTATTTAATCACATATATTATATCATTTTTCAGTAGACAAAGCCCATGCACCTCCACATGCAAATATGCTCAACCACCGAAAGTTTAACCATTTTAGCACGTTGTGGGGGCCACTTCCATAATTTCAATTCATATTCCAACTGTAAAGTGGCGCCTCTAAAAACTATATAAAGAAGCATAATTCATAAGGGGGGTTTGATTTCAGAGAGGGGGGACTTATCACATACAAGCTTCACTTCTCACATTGAAGCCTCTGCTCTCTGACACTAGCTCTCTCATAGCTCTCCATCCCCTTATACACTTACCACCGCCCTCACGGCCACCCAAGAGTTAAAGGTAACATCAAACCTTGCTTTCACATTTACATAATAACTGCTCATTTCATACTACTGACTTGAGCGTCGGAGTGCCCCCGGCACCCACCACACGGTGGGCAGCCTACTCCCGCTCACTCTACCTTTGTTTTGCAGGATCGTTAGTGCCCCCAACATACAAATTCTCGATTGTGGACATCGGCCGAAATCCAACGTCCACAATTTGGCGCCCATCGTGGGGCCTTATCGATTCATAGCAGGCAAAGATTTCCCAGTCTACGGTTCCTAAAACACAGCCAACCATGGTTTCTAGCAGTGAGCAAACATCAGATGTTGTGACCACACAGCTAGCCATACTCCAAGAACGATTACGCACCTCAGAAGAAGAGAATCAAGTCACGTGAACTCCAAAACAACCATTCGGAAGCAATTGGAAAAAATCTCATCAACTTCCCAATCAACTTTTCCCGTCAACATTTATTTATGGAGATTGCTGACTTATATCAGTCGACATTAATATATTACTCATCGAGAATTATGCAGGTACATTCCAGTCGACAAGCATGAGTGAATGTTTCATATATTTCTTTTAGTCGACATATATGCACGAGGTTAATTCAGTCGACATATATGCAAGAGGTTTATTAAGGTACATCTCAGTCGACATGCGTATATGAAGTGATTGCAGGTATTCCAATCGATATCGTTATTTGATTCTTTGTAAACTAAATCATTCGACATGCAAGTATGAAGTGTTTGCAGACAGACATATATGAGATGATTGCAGTGTGAAATATTCATACAATCACTTCAGTCAACACGCGTGTACGAGTAGGTTTGTGGATATATTCCAATCGACGCTGCATAATACAATGCTGACACGCACGCATGGAGTTTTGGATGAATATTCCAGTCGACATTCATATAAGAATATTGGAAGAAATATTTCAGTCGACATGTTTACATGGAGTTTTGTATGAATAATCCAGTCGACATTCGTATAAGAATCTTTGTAGAAATATTTCATTCGACATACTTGTATGGAGCTTCGTATGAATATTCTTGTTAACATGCATGAATGAAGTGTTTGCAGGTACATTTCAGTCGACATGCATATATGAAGAATTTGCAAGTATATTCCAGTCAACACTTTAACAATAGGGACTCAGTATGAGAAATACATCACAGTCGACGTGCATAAAAAAAGATTTGGTATGAAGATAATCCACTCGACACTATATTGGGACTTGGTATGTACATCCCAGTCGACATTACCAGGTATGACTTGCACTTCTATCTATCTTCCAGTCGACATTAATGTATATTGGGACTTGTGATGGATGTCATAGTCGACAACAAAATGTGGCTTAGGATTTCTAATAAATGTCCAAGTTGACACTATAATTTTTAGGACTTGTTATGGGTATTCCAGTCGACATTTCTATATATAGCTTGATAATTGTTATGGATATCTCGGTCAACATCCACATTTGTGTAGCATGGGACTTGTTGTGGATCCTAGACACATGTATAACTTGAGGCTTGATGTGCATCCCATTCGACATCTACAAGTATGTAGCTTGGGACATGTTGTGGATCCTATGCACGTATGGCTTGATGCTTGGTGTTTTTCCCATTTGACACAAAGTGTGTGTAGCTTGGGGCATGAAGTGGATCTCATTCGACACTATACGCATGTAGCTTGGGACTTGTTAATGATATCTCAATTGACATTACAATTTGTGTTTGGGGACCTGTTAAGGATATTCCAGTCGACACTACAGTCTAAAGCTTGGCGCTTGATGATGATCCCAGTCGACACAACAAGAGAGAAGCTTGGCACTCGTTTAAGATCTCATTCGACACTATATATATGGTGATTGTTGAATGAGATCCTTACTTTTGTTCTAAATAATTTTCATAAACATTTATTATATCTTATCATAAGGACCCATTCTACTGTTATGGGGTAATCCCCATACGACATGTATGAATCCCTTGGTCTTTTGACCCGTAGTATGAAGATGATCCTGACTTTCTTCAGGTCTAAATGAAGTAGTCTCCCATAGACTTTCATCAAGTCCAGTAGAGTGAAGACTCCATTAGACATCCATAAAATCCATTCGACCATAGCCCTCACTGACCTTTGTCAGGTCTTGTAGAGTGAGGATTGTAGTATAAGGAATGAAACCTTCTTTGACCTTTCTTAGGTCTAAGAATGATGACCTCCTTAGACTTGCATCAAATCCATTCAACAATTACATTCTACCATAGATTCACATGGACCTTCATCAGGTTCATTCGACCATAGTCTCATGACCTTCATCAGGTCAGGTAGAGTGAAATCCTTGATAGACTTTAATCAAGTTCATTCTACAATAGCTTCACCAGGTTCAGTCGACTTGGAACATTCCCCATTGGCTCAAGTAGAGTCAAGCTCAAGACCTGGCCTTCATCTGGTCCAGACGACATTAGAGATTCCTCTGGTCTTTGGACCCGTAGCATGAGGTAATTCCTGACCTTCACCAGGTTCAGTCGACTGGGAACATTCCCCATTGGCTCAAGTAGAGTCAAGCTCAAGACCTGGCCTTCATCTGGTCCAGACGACATTAAAGATTCCCCTGGTCTTTGGACACGTAACATGGGGATTATCCTGGCCTTCACCAGGTTCAGTCGACTGGGAACATTCCCCATTGGCTCAAGTGGAGTCAAGTTGAAGACCTGGCCTTTATATGGACCAGACGACATTGTAGACTCCCCTGGTTCTTTGACCTGTAGTATGGGGATTATCCTGACATTCGTCTAGTGCAGTCTTCTGGGGACATCCCCCACGGACTCATGTAGAGTCAAGTTGAAGACTTGGCCTTCATCTGGACCATAGGACATTGTAGACTCCCCTGGTCCTTTGACCCGTAGTATGGGGACTATCCTGACATTCATCTGGTTTAGTCGACTGGGGACATCCCCCATGGACTGTATGTAGAGTCAAGTTGAAGACCTGGCCTTCATCTGGACCAGACGATATTGTAGACTCCCCTGGTCCTTTGACCCACATATGACCTTCATCTGGTCTAGAAAAAGTTGAAGACTCTATTGGTCCTTGACCAGTAGTATGGAGATTGTCCTGACCTTCATCTGGTTCAGTCGACTGGGGACATCCCCCATGGCTCATGTAGAGTCAACATATGACCTTTATCTGGTCTAGAAAAAGTTAAAGACTCAATTGGTCTTTGACCAGTAGTATGGAGATTGTCATGACCTTATCTGGTTCAGTCGACTGGGGATATCCCCCATGGCTCATGTAGAGTTAGTATATGACCTTCATCTGGTCTGGAAAAAATTGAAGACTCCATTGGTCCTTGACCAGTAGTATGGAGATTGTCCTGACCTTCATCTGGTTCAGTCGACATGGGACATCCTCCATGGCTCATGTAGAGTCAACATATGACCTTCATCTGGTCTAGACAAATTTGAAGAATCCTCTGGTCCTTGACCAGTAGTATGGAGATTTTCCTGACCTTCAACTGGTTCAGTCGACCGGGGACATCCCCCATGAGACTCATGTCGAGTCAAGTTGAAGACCTTGGCTTTCATAGTCCAGACGACACATGTCGTATGAAATGAAATCTTGAACCTTCAGCAGGTTCGGTCGACCAAGGACATCCCCCATGTCTCATGTCGAGTCAAGTTCATGACAGAGACTACATTTCGACCAGACAAACTTGGAAAGACTCTGCAGCTCTTCTATCCTCACGAATAGAAGACATTAAACCCAAACGATAAAAATGAAAGTATCTGGAATTCTGCATTCTTGATACGTACTCATACAAATCATGTTTCATATGACATGCATAAAACTCTCCAAGTCAAAGACTTCTTGACTTAGAGAGTATGAGACAAACTGTATGTGCCAAATTTGAGCCAAGGGCAAAACTGTCTTTTCACTTTAGGCCCGACCCGATTTCTACCAAACAGTATTTAGAGGCCAAGATTGGGCCAAGGGTCTGACCCCCTATCAAGCCCGATCTAACAGATAACCAGATAAACTCCATTTAATCACATATATTATATCATTTTTCAGTAGACAAAGCACATGCACCTCCACATGCAAAGATGCTCAACCACTGAAAGTTTAACCATTTTAGCACGTTGTGGGGGCCACTTCCATAATTTCAATTCATATTCCAACTGTAAAGTGGCGCCTCTAAAAACTATATAAAGAAGCATAATTCATAAGTGAAGGGGGGGTTTGATTTCGGAGAGGGGGGACTTCTCACATACAAGCTTCACTTCTCACATTGAAGCCTCTGCTCTCTGACACTAGCTCTCTCATAGCTCTCTATCCCCTTATACACTTACCACCGCCCTCACGGCCACCCAAAGAGTTAAAGGTAACATAAAACCTTGCTTTCACATTTACATATTAACTGCTCATTTCATACAACTGACTTGAGCGTCGGAGTGCCCCCGGTACCCACCACACCGGTGGGCAGCCTACTCCCGCTCACTCTACCTTTGTTTTGCAAGATCGCTAGTGCCCCCAACATACAAATTCTCGATTGTGGACATCGGCCGAAATCCAGCGTCCACAGAGGCTTATTCACTTAATCAAACACCCCTTGCTGGGACTTTGTCTCAGGAGGTTTGAACCCTACACACTCTTCTTTCTTCACACATAAAAATTGCGCAAACAGTTTTTGGCGACCATAGTGGGAGGATTGGTGTAAAGAGTGGAGATTCCTCCGAAAAGAAACGCTCAAACTGGCTCGAGTGCGGATGAAGGAGTACTGGAGCAAACCAACCAGCCCCACGTTCCAGCCGTAGTCGGTCATTTCGAGGGTCTGGCAGACGCTAGTCGATACGAACCTATGAGGGAGCTCAGCCCTAACGCGGTACGCGCGTTGTTCGGTGAATTCACGCAGGATGTTGTCGAGCAGGTTAGGCTTCAAAATGCGCATGTCATAGATAAATTCGTATCAACTAGCAATTCACATTACGAAAACATGGCCAAACATCTAAGCTCGTTGAATGAATTAATGGCCAAATGTGTAAACGGCGGGACGGCGCTGCCGTGGACTACGCCCCTCCTTGCACCAAGCAGTAAGGAGGCTGATCCTAGTAATGTTCCTGCCAAGGGACCAACATCCCTACGGTTATCAGGGGGGTGGAATAAGTCCTGGGGACAATGGCCCACAATTAGGGCCAAATATGCACTAAGGGCCAAATATGGCACAATA
>SKCR01005012.1:0-64923 GCA_019454045.1 Zanthoxylum bungeanum | reverse complement strand
ATCATAGGGACTTTTACCATTTATATATCAAAGTAATTAAATTACAAAACGGTAAAAGGCAATTTCATTACTACATAGTTAATTTTGTACAATAATACAATATCATTTACAAAATAGTGACGCTATGGGTCATTACTGTCTAACACCCATAACACCTTTGTATGATCCCTTGATGGTGCTAGCCAAAGTTGTGAATTAAAGTTCCAAACTTGTACACTTTCTTCTAGTCTTGCCACAAAACAAATGAAGAAATGGAGAGCCAAAACTTGCTCACTGTTTCGGTAATTTGAGAGGGAGAAGAGATATGATTTTTGTTACAAAAATCAATTTATATTTATGCCATAATATTTATTAAATAATAATAAACTTATGACACAAACCATGCAAAGGCTTAGAGTGTCAAACACTCAATTTCCATGCAAAACCCTTGAGTGAATTGTACACTATCTCCATGCAATACATCAATAATTAAATAATGTAAACAATGACATGTGTCATATGGGCCCCACACGTTTCCAAATGAAAGTGGGCTCACGTGCACTCACGCGTTCGGGTCCGATATTTCCGAAATACCGAACTTACGTCGCGACGTTAATTAAATCGAATTTAAATAAATAATTGCGCCTAGCGAAATTATTATTTACGTCGCTAACGAATTAATTCTAAATTAACTCGTTTGCCCGAATTAAAATCTAATTTTAATTTCGCGTCGAAACCGAATTTCGATTATTATATCGAATATAATAATTTCACGATTAATTCCAAATTAATCGTTCTCTCTCTTTATTTAGTACTTTATCAAGATAAAGTCTCTCCGTAATTAATCCAAGATTAATCGAGTTTGAATCATACGTCATTGGTGAATCTTCGGGAAGCGACCCAAGAGACCTCTAGATATGTTGGCAGTAAATCCGGTTGTCGAACTATCCGAACACGTACGTACCAAGTACTACGTTTTTACCGATTTACAAGACAAGGTTAGCCTCTAGCAAAACTCCATGCCTACCCAATTCTCTAGAAATATTCTTACTGGAATATTAGATCTATAACAGGCGTAGCATACCGTAGTATAGTGTATATCGAACCAGTATCGGATGATCACATGTAAGGCCTGGGGCTGGAGATGTGTCTGCCCCGTACGATACACATATCGGACATCAAGCAACCAGTCTCTTTGAATCGGATAATCCTGACCTAGTCATATTATCCCGATGGTTGCAACCATTATAGAGTACTAGTTCTGTATCCCTCGCGATCATCTTCTCCATATGTCTGAAGTGATACTTCCATCTTGACATCACATCCAATACACACTACGATTCTCGATAAACCCAGAAGAGGTGTACACAGAACCCGTTAAAGCCCTGGACCACCAAAACTAAAGTTTACCGATTGTCGTAAGTACTAGCGATGCAAGTCTCAGGTTAAGATCATATGCACCTACCCTGAAGCGGACTCCCATAGACACGCAGACATACTACCAATGGGACTCCGCGGGGTCTATCCAGAGCGAAGCTGTTTTCCGTACCATCGGTAAAACACACCTCCTACCACACTTGCATAAGTATCCTATACTTAAATATATGAGAACTATGCCATTGTGCCCTCACAACATGCACGAGTGCAGTACTAGTCTATTCCGCATTATCGATGTCCAATCTCGATAATACTACGACTATGGATATTTAATGATTAAACCTTTATGGATTGATACTGTCTCATATCATCACAATCCGGAACTAATCATAGGGACTTTTACCATTTATATATCAAAGTAAATAAATTACAAAACGGTAAAAGGCAATTTCATTACTACATAGTTAATTTTGTACAATAATACAATATCATTTCCAAAATAGTGACGCTATGGGTCATTACTGTCTAACAATGGTCTCATCAACGATCCAGATATATACTTCGACTATTCATCTGATTCGTTCGGATCATACATCGTGATGATGTGATGATCGAATAAATCGCATCAGACGATAATCACGCAAATCTGCTGACGAAAGCCTTTCCTCAGCAGTTTGAGCGAACCGTACATAATTCAAGTGTATGACACTCGAGTGACTGGCTATAGGCCAAGTGGGAGATTGTTGGACAATTATGACCCATAGCGTCACTATTTGTATAGATCATGGTGTTGTTGTATAAATTAACCACGTGACAATGAGATTGCACTCTTGTTATTTATGATTAGATCACCTAGATGTATAAATGATAGGAGGTCCTTATGATTAGTTCCTGGATTGAGATGATATGAGACAGTATCAGTCCTCAAAGGATTAATCATTAAATATCCCTAGTCAGAGTATTATCGAGATTGGACATCGATAATGCGTAAAAGACTAGTATTACACTTGTGCGCATTGTGAGGGCACAATAGCATAGTTCTCATATATTTGGGTATTGGATACTAATGCAAGTGTAATAGGAAGTTGTGTTTTACCGATGGTACAGAAAACAGCTTCGCTCTGGATAGACCCATCGGAATTCCATTGGTAGTTGACTACGTGTCTATGGAAGTCCGAAATTAGGGTAGGTGTATTTGGTCTTAACCTGAGACTTGCACCGCTAATACTTGCGACAATCAATATGGTTTGGTTTTGGTCGTCTAGGGCTTTAACCGGTTCTGTGTAAGCCTCTGCTGGGTATATTGAGAATCGTAGTGTATTGGGTGTGATGTCAAGACGGAAGTATCATTCCAGTCATAGTGGAGATGATGTCACGTAGGATACGGAACTAGTACTCTTAAGTACTGCAGTCATCGGGATGATATGACTAGGTCATGTTCATCCGATTATAAAGACTAGTTACCAGACATCCGACATGTGCTTCGTACGGGGCAGACACAATTCCAGCCCCAGGCCTAGCACGTGACATCCGATACTGGATAGCTATACGCAATACTATGTATACTACACCTGACATTGATTGTATATTCCAGTAAGAATATTTCTGGAGAATTGGGTAGGTACGGTGCTTCGCTAGAAGCCAACCATGTCTTGTAAATCCGTAAGCATGTGGTACGAGGTACACACTTAATCGGATAGTCCGATAACCGGATTTACTGCCAACATATCCAGAGGTCTCTTGGGTCGCTTCCCAAAGATTCACTGATGACAGTTGACTTAAACTAGAATTAATCTGGGATTAATTTAGAGAGAGAAAATTAATCTGGGATTAATTGAGGCTTTATTTAATCTGGGATTAAATGTGTTCGGAAGAGAGAGAACACGATTAATTTGGAATTAATCGGTGAAATAAATTTAATAGTTAAATTTGATTTTTCTATTTAAATTATTTGTATGGGCTAAAATTAATATATCAGATATATTAATATGAATTGGATTTCATTTCGAAATTAAAGTCGGACTTTAATACGAGCGAACAGATTAATTTAGAATTAATTCATAAACAACATTCGTAATATATTTACGAGGCGTCTTCATTTAATTAAATTAGATTTAATTATTTAGCGATGGAAATTCGTTTAATCGGATTAAACGAATCCGAGCCGCGGCAAACATTCGTAGAATCCATTTGAATTTTGAATTCAAATATGGGGCCCACTTCAGATGTGGTAGTTGGCATTTATGCCAAGCCACCAACTTTTCAACTACCTTGGAATGGTTTTGGTGAAACCATTTACCCAACCACCTTGTTTAGGTGAAAAGGGTAAATTGGTTTTACCAAAAGGCATCTCACTCTCTCATTACACAACACTTGACAAAAATCAAACCCTAGTTCATCCTTGCTTGGGCATGAGCTTACTCACTCTTTCTCTTTGATTTTGTTGCAAAATCAACAAAGCTAGCACTTCAAGAAGTCTTCTAAGGTGATAGGGAAACCAACTCAAAGCTTGGAATCAACACAAAGGTTGGATCTTGGAGATCTTCATTCAAACAACTCAAAGCTTGGAATCAACACAAAGGTTGGATCTCGGAGATCTTCATTCAAACAACTCAAAGCTTGGAATCAACACAAATGTTGGATCTTGGAGATCTTCATTCAAAATTTTAAAAGCTCAAATCCATTCAATGTAAGTAATTCCGCAACTTATAATGAATTTATGAACACATTTTCTTGCTTATTAGATCCTTGGCATGTTCTAGGAACACTAACAGCCCTCAGGTCTTACCTTTCAAGTTACTTTCTCGGAAGTGCGTTAGGCCGTTGCCTGAAGAATCGAAGCTTGGTTCGCTGGTTCACTATTTCTAGTTGCTGGTTCGCTATTTCTAGTTGCTGTTTTGCTATTTTTGGTTGCTGTTTTGCTGTTTATGGTTGTTGTTTTCTGGTTGATGGTTTGCTTTGCGCTGTTTGCTATTTTTGGTTGTTTTTGGCTGCTGTTTTGGTTGTTTTTTTCTGATATTTTTTGGTATTTTGGGTTGCTAATTTGGTTATTTTTGGCTGCTGTTTTGCTGGGTTTTTTGTTGTTTTTGGTGGCTGCTGGCTGGTTGTTTTAAGGCCTGCTATTTGGTTGTTTTAGGGGCTGATGTTTGGTTGTTTTAAAGGCTGCTGGTTGCTGCCCACTGGTCACGATGGTTGCTTTATTCTGGTTGTTATTTCATAGGTCACTGGTTTGGTTTTTTATTGTTTCAAGTTTCGGTTGGTTTGCTGTTCTTGGGGATAGGTTTCTCTTTATTTATTTTTCAATGTTGTCGTTCCAAGCCCAAGGATTTTCAAGTTGTTGTGGTCGGCTAAAGAAGAAGAAAGAAGAGCCTAGGTTTTTTTTTTGTGTTTAACGTCCAAGGTAAGAAAAAGAGAGCCCCCCCCCCAAAAAGATGAAACTTGGTCCCTTTTTATAATGATTTGGATGGATCTCCAAAAAGGGAAACAAATCATTGGAAATTATTTTTGGAATACAATCTTATAAATTTGTTGATGGGGATCTCAAATCTTTTTAATTGGAAAGTCTTGATGAGAGAATTTGAGCATGTGTTTTGCATGGGATTTCAAATCTTTGTTAAATTGGAAAGTGATTATGAGGGGATTTGCAAATGTGAATTTCATGAGATTTTATCTATTTGGGAAGGTTTGGGCGTGCATGGGATGTTTCATGGGCCTGTAGGCGTGTGCATAATGGGTAGGGCTTTGGGCCGATTGTGTGGGTTGCAGGGTAATGGGCTAGTTGCAGGTGTTTGAAACAGAAACTGACTGAGTGAATTTGAGGCTAGCTAGTGAGTTCAAATCAAGAGAGGTGCTTATTTTGGGGGTTTTCTTTCCTTCCAGAATTCGTTTCCCGCGACTTCCTCAACTTTTCAGGTAGTGCCTCCATACGAGGCTCATCATCGGGCTTATGCAAAAATGCAGTGTCTATAGTCGCCCCCACTTTGATGGGGCATGTGCAGTGTGTAACAGTGACAACCTTATCAAAGTCATGCATGCATTTTTGCTTACCTGGTTCGTTGGCCGTTACTGGACTTACCTGTTGTTTAGCTGCTTCTGTGAGATCCTTCGACCTATGGGATTTGTTCCCGAACTGAGTTGGGTTGATGGCGATGTGCTTCGAATCCTGGGTTTTATTCTCGAACCACCGAGTGTGAGATGCTTCGATCTCTGGGATTTGTTCCCAAACTGAGTTGAGTTGATGGCGAGGTGATTTGACCCTTGGGTTTTGTTCCCGAACCACCAAGTGTGAGATGCTTCGATCTCTGGGATTTATTCCCGAACTGAGTTGAGTTGATGGCGAAGTGCTTCAACCCCTGGGTTTTGTTCCCGAACCACCGAGTGTGAAATGCTTCGATCTCTTGGATTTATTCCTGAACTGAGTTGAGTTGATGGCGAGGTGCTTCAACCTCGGATTTTGTTCTCGAACCACCGAGTGTGAGATGCTTCCATCTCTGGGATTTGTTCCCGAACTGAGTTGAGTTAATGGTGAGGTGTTTCGACCCCTAGGTTTTGTTCCCGAATCACCGAGTGTGAGAGGCTTCGATCTATGGGATTTATTCCCGAATTGAGTTGAGTTGATGGCGAGGTGCTTCGACCTATGGGTTTTGTTCCCGAACCACCTAGTGTGAGATGCTTCGATCTCTGGGATTTATTCCTGAACTGAGTTGAGTTGATTGCGAGGTGCTTTGACCCTTGGGTTTTTTTCCCGAACCACCGAGTGTGAGATGCTTCGATTTCTGAGGCGCTTTGACCTCCGGGCTTCATTCCTAAACTAAATGGGTGATAGTGTCTTGGTCCTCCTGTGTGACTTTTCGATCCACTGGTGGGTTTTTTTTCCATGATGATGAGGTGCTTCGACCTCAGTGGTTCATTCCTGACCTGTCGGTTGTTCTCCATTCTCGGAACTCCTCGTTTTTTTTTTCTTCAAAGCCTGTGAAAACAAAAATTGTGTGTATGCGACGTGTATGCATGTATGCATGAATGTATTCCCTATTCCGATAGGTTCTCTTGATGTCATCCTTGGTTAGGCCTTCTTTGTGCTAGAGGGTTTTCTTCACTCCTTTAGGAAGTCTTAGGTCGCCCTCTTGGCTTACTTACAGTTTCCTCCTGTCAATCCTGCTCCGGTGATTTCTAGTTTTCTTTGGTCCCATGGCTCAAGATCCTTTCTAACTTAGCGGATTACTCCATCTTGCATGAGTCACATTTTTAGGTTTTCAACTCAGCGAGCTAAATTATTTATTTATTATTTTTTTTTGCCTAAGCTGTCCTTTCAGATTTTGAACTTAGCGGATTGCTCTATCTTGCCTGAGTCACTTTTTCAGGTTTTCAACTCAGCAAGCTAATTTATTTTTTAAGATCTGACCCGTCTTTATTCTCGAGGCTCTTTATTCATCCTCATTCCCGAGGTTGTTTTCCTAGATCTACTGACCTTGGTCCAAGCCTTTAAGAAACAAAAGACGTGATTTGTAATCACTTAACTTTAATCTTTCTCGGTTAGCTGGGATTTATGCAATCTATGAGCATCTTGAACATTTGTTTCAATAAAGACGTTTGCATTACTTCTTAGTACATATGTAGGAAATAAACTGCATTGCAAGGGTACCTCTGTCGCTAACTGTTCCTCGTAGATTTTACAATTAGCCATTTTTCTTGCTCACTCATGCTCTATTTTTTGATTGGGCTGTCCTTTGCGGATTTTCAACCCAACGAGCCTTTCTCTCTGTTTTTTTGCAAAGTATTGCTTCAGCCTGTCCACGTTGATGGGCTCAATGATTTCATTCCCTTCCAAATCTGACAGTCTCACTGCCTCATTCCCCATCACCTTTTTTACTAGGTAGGGTCCTTCCCAATTGGGCCTGAACTTTCCCCTTGGGTCCATCATCAATGGCTTCAACTGAATGACCATTAGATCACCTTCTCTGATCTTGGTGGGGCGCACCTTTTTTTTGAATGCCCGGGCCAACCTTTTCTGGTATAGCTGCATGTGGTACAAGGCCTTTATCCTTTTCTCATCCAGTAGTGCTAGCTGTTCGAACCTCTGCGAGGCCCATTCTTGCTAAGGAAATTCCGCCTCTGTGAGTACCCGCATTAACTATATATCTATTTCCACTGGTAACACTGCCTCCATTCCGTAAACCAAAGCATATGGTGTGGCTCTTGTTGCTTTTCTCACTGAAGTTCTATATCCCCGTAGGGCATACGTCAGTTTGTCAGCCCAATCTTTATAGCTTTCCGTCATCTTAGCTAGTATTTTCTTTTTGGTTTTGTTGGCCGCCTCTATTGCCCCATTAGCCTGTGACATGTAAGGTGATGATTTGTGATGCCCTATCCCATACTTTTGTAACATCGCCTTTGTTTCTCCCTGAAATTGGACCCCATTGTCTGTCACTACGTGATGTGGCATTCCATAGCGACATACTATATTACGGGCTATGGACTTGGCCATCTGTTTTGCCGTAACATTACAGAATGACTCGGCTTCTACCCACTTCAAAAAATAGTCTACTACCACTACTATAAAACGGTGTCCATTCGATGCATGTGGCCTGATTTCTCCAATCATGTCAATACCCCACGTTGAGCAAGGCCATGGTTCTGACAGTCCGTGCAATTCCATAGTTGGTAGATGGTTTAAGTTGCCATGTGCCTGGTAATCGTGGCAATGCTTCACTAGCTTTGCACAGTCAGCTTCCATGGTTGACCAGTAGAATCCCTGCCTCACTATCTTGCGATACAAATTCAATCCGTTAATGTGCGGTCCACTTAATCCAGCGTGCACCTCTTCCATTACCTTATGAGCCTCTTCTTGTCTTAAAGCTTATCTCTTGTACAGTTCTCCCCTTAAATTCACATACTGGAAGCCAGTTTCTGAATGGCAATTCTGTCTTTCTTGTTGGATCCTTCTGGGAATTCTCCACGTTCTAGATACTGCAGAATGTCGTAGTACCAAGGTTTTCCATCGTCGACTTCTACTTCCAAGATTCTCTCTATCTTATAACTGGGTCTACTAGCTGTTGTCAGCATAAGGGGTCTCATTACCAGTTTTCCCAAATTGCGACTAAGGTGGCTAATGCATCCGCCATTTGGTTCTCTTCTCGTGGAAAGTACTGGAATTTACAGTCGGGGATAGCTCGTGCCAACTTCCTGAGATGGAGTAGGTAGGGTTTCAACTAGTCCTCCTTCAATTCTCATTCCCTTCACATCTTTCGAAATACCAACATCGAGTCTCCATAAATTTCTACATCCTTAGCTCTTAGGGCTATTAGTGCCGTCAGTCCAAAGACACATGCTTCATACTCGTTCATGTTGTTAGTTACTCCGAACGTCAATCTTTTGGCCATAGGTAGGGTTTCTCCTTCGGGGGTTACTATCACAAATCCTATTCCAATTCCTTTGTAATTCACTGCCCCGTCAAAATACATTTTCCACCCCTGTACAGTTATGGCTTGGACCTCCTCGTCTGGGAATTTAAACTTATACTGTGTTGGTTTCTAATATAGGTCCTAAGAATCATCCAAATCAAGCATAAAATCGCATGAATACATCAAGGAATAATGGCGGAAACATATACTCACAATGATTGGTTTGAGATGCAAAGAACACAAGTCTTTTTCTACCTCCATCAAGCTCGGTTTTGGCCATCTTGAACTGCAGTGGAGTGCACGGTGGGGCTGTTTTGGTGCTCCAAAAATCGGCCATGAAAGACTCCATTGAAGCTCAAAGCTTCAAGGTTCAAAAGGAATTCCAAGCTCATAAATTCGTTTCCCTATCACCATAATATAACCCATGTGTGTGCTAGCACTCTTTCTTATTCTTTGTCTTTGATCAAAACAAAAGAATGAAGAAAATATGGCTCAAAGCCGTGAGAGAAGAAGAAGAAATTTTTGGCTCCAAAGTTTATCAAAACCGTGAGCCTATCCTTATGAGAGAGAGAACCGAATTTGCAAAGCTAAGGAGAGAGAAGGTAATGTTCCATTTTTATATTTATTTTATTTTCCAAAAATAAAATCAAATACAAAAGCAAAAGTCAAAAAGCAAAAATGCTTTTTCAATCACTTCACTTTTACTTTAAGTCACATCACTTTAATAAAGTGACATGTTGTCAAGTCACATCACTCAAAGTGACAATTGATTTGACGCATGATGTGACTAACGATTTGACGCTTGATGTGACTTGCGTGCCGCGCTCGAATTCGAAATACGAATGTGCTCGCAATCACTCTCGGGCTCGGGTTCACTAATTCCAAATTAACGAATTTTCCGTCGCGTCGTAATTAAATGATTACGCCTAGCGAATTCACTATTCACGTCGCTAATGAATTAATTCTAAATTAATTCGTTCGCCCGAATTAAAATCGAATTTCAATTCCGCGTCAAAATCTAATTTCGATTAATATATCGAATATATTAATTTACCGATTAATTCCAAATTAATCGTTCTCTCTCTTCTAATTAATCCCAGATTAATTTTCTCTCTCTAGAAATTAATCTTCTCTCTTTACTAATTAATCCCAGATTAATCATAGTGCGAGTCATACATCATCGGCGAATCTTTGGGAAGCGACCCATGAGATCTCCGGATATGTTGGCAGTAAATACGGTCGTCGGACTATCCGAACACGTAAGAACCTCGTACTACGTTTATACCGATTTACAAGACAAGGTTGGCTTCTAGCAAAGCGCCATGCCTACCCAATTCTCCAGAAATATTCTTACAGGAATATATAGATCTGTATCAAGTGTAGTATACCGTAGTATTGTGTATATCAGCCCAGTATCGGATAGTCACGTGCTAGGGCTGGGGCTGGATAAGTGTCTGCCCCGTCCGAAGCACATGTCGGATGTCTGGTAACTAGTCTCTATAATCGGATATACATGACCTTGTCATAATATCCCGATGGCCGGCCAGCACTTAAGAGCACTAATACCGTATCCTGCGTGACATCATCTCCACTATGACTGGAGTGATACTTCCGTCTTGACATCACACCCAATACACTACGACTCTCTGATAAACCCAGAAGTGATGTACTCAGAACCGGTTAAAGCCCTGTACCACCAAGACCAAAGTCTACCGATTATCGCAAGTATTAGCGATGCAAGTCTCAGGTTAAGACCATACACACCTACCCTGATGTCGGACTCCCATAGACACATAGTCATAATACCAATGGGATTCCGAGGGGTCTATCCGGAGCGAAGCTGTTTCCCATACCATCGGTGAAACACAACCTCCTACTGCACTTGCATAAGTATCTTATACTTAAATATATGAGAACTATGCCATTGTGCCCTCACAACGCGCACAAGTGCAATACTAGCCTATTCCGCATTATCGATGTCCTGTCTCGATAATACAACGACTAGGGATATTTAATGATTAATCCTTCGTGGACTGATACTGTCTCATATCATTCTCAACCTAGGAACTAATCATATGGACCTCTATTCATTTATACATCTAAGGTGATCTAATCACAAATGATGAGAGTACAATCTCCTTTGTCACATAGTTAATTTGTACAACAACACCGTGATCTGTACAAATAGTGACGCTATGGGTCATAATTGTCCAACATACTGATCTTCTTCTATTGGTTGTAATGCCAAGAATTCCACTACGGCTCTCCCTTTGACTACCTTAGAGGTTAGATATTCTATATCAAACTCCGTCAGTAGCACCAACCATTTGCCCAACTTCCCTACCAGTGAAGGTACTGACTACAAATATTTTAGGGGATTCTCATTTTCTACTACTTGTATCTTGTAGGATTGGAAGTAATGACACAACTTTCGGGAAGTCCATATCACTGCCAAATAGATCTTTTCCACCTCTTGATAGTGGGCTTCATACGGAAGCATCTTCTTACTGAGGTAAAAGACTGCAAGTTCCACCTCTCTCTCATCTGCCTGTACCATCATCGCCCCTAGCGCTTCGGGCTCTATGGCCAAATACAATACCAAGGGTTTTCCCGGCCTTGGGGGTTTCAAGATGGGCGGTTTAACCAAGTATTCTTTGATTTTGTCAAAAGCTTATTGACATTGCCCATTCCACTCCACAAGTTGGTCTTTCCTCAATAGATTAAAGATGGGCTCACATACTAATGTTAGCTTGGCAATGAATCGAATGATATACTGGATTTTCTCAAGAAAAGCTCTAACTTCCTTTTCTGTCTTCGGTGCGGGCATCTCGGTAATTACCTTGATCTTTTCAGGGTCCACTTCTATTCCTCCCATTCCTACCGTATGTCCTAACAACTTTCCTGATGTTACCCCGAACACACGCTTCTTGGGATTTAGTCGGAGGTTGTACTTGTCGACTCTTTGAAGGAACTTCTAAAGTGCTTCTATATGTCTGGTACTCGTCTCTGACTTGACCATCATGTCATCCACGTACAACTCAACCTCCTTATGCATCAAGTCATGGAATAACGTAGTGGCCATTCGTTGGTAAGTGGCTCCCGCATTCTTGAGTCAAAACGACATCACCTTGTAACAATATGTACCCCACTCAGTGATGAAGACAATTTTATGCTTGTCTTCTTCATCCATAAGGACCTGATATGAGAACCCATCCGCGAATGAGTACATAGCGGATAAAACTGCGCTATCACCAACACGTCTATATGAGGTAGAGGAAAATCATCTTTTGGGCAAGCTTTGTTGAGGTCCCTATAATTCACACACATTCTGACCTTTCCATCCTTCTTCGGTACCGGCATAATGTTGGCTAACCACTCGGGGTACTTCACCACCTCTAAGAACCCCATATCTATCTGCTTCTTGACTTTTTCCCTAACCTTTTCGACCCATTCTTGCCTCATTCTTCGGAGCTTCTGTTTTACAGGCCTCATGTTCGGATAAGTTGGTATCGTGTGCTGGGCAATACTCATTTCTACTCCTGGCATGTCTTCATAGGACCAGACGAATACTTTTGCATATTTTATTAATATTCTCCTTAATTTTTTCCGCTCATCAGAGGTAACCTCACTTGCAATTAAAATTTCCTTGGGGTTTTCACATGTACCAAGATTAAATGCTTTTGCCTTTATTGAGTTAATGTCAAATATGCTCATGTCATGTATGTTATGATGCAGACTAACTGGAAAAGACTCGGACAAGTAAGCAAAATCAATGTCTTTATTATTAATAAATGCAGGATTACAATCAAATAAGTCAGAAAAATAAACATCTTCATCATATGCAGCCTTGTCTTCTTCGGTCTTCTTACTTTTATCGAGTGTCAGATTCTCCAACTGCAGCAGTTCTTCTTCCCATTTATCTTCCTCTTTTGCAACTCCCTCTGCCTGTGGTTCCTTGCCCATCACATTTTTAAGATCTCGAATCCTGGTACCATGACCCCCATTGACTTCTACGGGTTCAGGCTCTCTTTGATATCTTGTGGCTTTCAAAAGGTATTCCATCAGCTTCATCCTTTTCTTCTTGGTCTTTGGCTCATTCCCATCGGATTCATACCCCAATCCTCTCTTAGTGGTATTCCCTTGAAATCTACCAGTGCTCCTCTAGCACTCAAACTTATGCCCGACTCATATTTCATTTTCTCCATGATTCTGGCCACTTTAGGCTCCACCCATTCTTCAAAGTTTGTCGCCACTCGGAACCTTGTGAGAGGCTGTATGTCTAAAGCAGCCACAAAAGTGTCTACTTCAGCCCTGATGGTGATGACTTCCCCTTCATGCGGGAACTTAATAACCTGGTGTAAAGTGGATGGCATTCCCCTAAGTTTGTGAAACCATGGCCTCCCTAATAACATAGCGTAGCAGGGATATCAAGCACTGTTAATTCCACCTCGTCTTCTATTGGGCCCACTTTGACTATTGTGACAAAAGTACTTTCGACTCCCCGTTTGCTAACGTTATATGCTTTGATAGTCATGCTGGAGGGGCTTAAGTCTGTTGTCCGCATACCCAACCTTGGTAGAATATTCAAAGGACACACATTGATAGATGAGCCATCATCCACCATCACACAAGATGTCTTATTGCCTCTTACTTCCGCTTTTATGAATAGCGGCTTGTTGTGATTCCTCCCCTTCATCGGGAGTTCTTCTTCAGAGAATGTAATCACCTGCCTACCCTCTTTTTGTCCTGAACCTATGAACATTGTTGGGTTTGCATCTTCAGGTACCATTATCTTGCTCAGAGCTTCTACCATGGCATGTCTGTGCTCTTGAGAGGCGCATAATAACTCCCATATGCTCACTTGTGCCTGTGTCTGCTTCAATTGATGCAACACATTATCCCCTTCGGTGTTATCCGTATTCTCTGTCACCTCTCGGCCTTCTGTTAACACTTCTTTTCCTTTCTCCGTTACATCACTGTAAAAACATCCACTACGAGTCATCCCCTTTACTTCCTCTTCTTCACTGATCGAGAAGTTTTCCCATAAATCTTTCGCCTATTCTATTTCATCTTCACTACTTCTATTCTATATCCCCATGCAAGAAGCTTGGTGGTTGAGAGTTTGAAGGACAAAGCTTTCAGGCAAGCTGGAGTTGATCATGTAGGTGGGTGGTGGAATGGAGTGGTAATTGGGTATAGGGTTTCTATGTATGTTGGGTTGTTCTTTTTCCGAGTCGGGTATCTTGTGCCTGAGGCAGGTACAATTGTCAGTTTCGTGGCCTTTCTACTGATGTAAGTGACAATATAGGTTTAGGTCGAAGTAGTGTGGCACAAGGTTTGGAATTGGTCTAGGTTCTAAAGATTTTAGGAGTCTCTGCCTCTTCAACTTTTCAAACACCTCTGACAAAGGTCTACCAAGATTGGAGAATCACATGTTTCTGATGGCAGCGACCTCAGTAGGAGCATGATTTATCCCTCAAGGCCCCTAATGGTCTTTCTATTCTGGCTATAAAACTTTCTATTTTTGACTTCTTCTTCCTCGATATCCATGACAGTTTCTCTTAACTGTCGAAAGTTACTAATCATGGAGGTCATCCTTCTCAGCTTGTTATAAATGGAGGGCTTGGTGCCTTTAATGATCTTAATATGGTCATTCTCCGAGGGACATGTCTGCATCTTCAAGAGCTGGCCTCTACAGCATTCCACATAATCTTTGAAGCTCTCATCTAGCTTTTTATTTGGTGTTTTCTAGATCACGGAGTGACAAGTCTATCTCTAGGTCCGTGATATATTGGTTCAGAAAGGCCTCTGCTAATGCCCTCCAGTCATCTGTGACTTTCCTCTCTAGGCCATGATACCATACTACGGGCGCCTATCCAGTGACATCCCAAAAATCTTCTGCACCTGGAGCTTCAACAAATCCACTAAACTCATCGCTGAAACATATTGCCAGAGATGGACCATATGATCTCCATTTCCGTTGAACTTGGCCATGTCAGGCATCTTAAACTAGGGAGGGAGCTGTTCTTCGAAAGTCATTGCATCGTAGTCTAACAGATCCTCATGTTTTCCCTTCATCTTGTAGGTAACTGAATCTACTTATTCTTTGAGTTTCTGTAACTCTTCCTGAGGCCCGACTATCCTTCTCGCGACATACTCAGCCATGTCATCATCAAAAATATGGATTTCTTCACTCACCCTATTCGGGGGATGCTCACACCTTCCATTCTCATTTTTTTCTGTTCCCACTGTGCGGGGTACGGTCAGACTGCCCATAGCGTCGGTCAAAGTTTGTAGTTGCTCGGTAATGTTGGTCATGTTGGTCTCCAATTGATCCATGCGGGAACTTTCACTGTCTGACGCACTCATGCTTGCTAACCTATTCTTGACAAGTCTTCATTCTTCTCTAACCCAACGGATATCTATGATGGCTGTTAAGACAAGGAGTTACCATGATGCTTCTATGCATGTGATGCATGAGATGCATGTGGTTATCAAAACAACATATATCCTTCTGACCTTATTCATCCCATACTCGTGGTAAGTCCATTTATGTCCTATGTATGGCTTTTTTTATGCACCAATGTGGGGTACACAAAATCATTCTCTCCTATGCTACAAGGGTGAACCTTGGCTACCTCCGTCCATTTCCATCGGTAAAAGACAAAGATCGCCCATTTAAAATATTGACTAATCCTATTATGGAGATCGTGCCATTGTCTAGAAACGACAAATTGGGCCCTCAGTAATCACGGTTGTGCGAATGGACTTGGAGATATCCAAAAGTATACAAATGTGTCATAATAAGGCGTACCCTTCCTGGATGAAAGCTAGTGCGGATATCGGACTCATGAATTTGGCATATTCGGATCATGTTTAGACCTTCTAAGCCCATCAAGGTTTTCATACAAGTTGGCCCGTTATCATTTTAAGCGTTCAATCAGATTATCGTGAGGTGCAAACTTGTCCAAGTTGAAAAGGCCTAACAGGTTTACACTTTTACGATAAGGTGGCTAAACAACTTCAAATGATAGGGGGCCCAAACACAAGGTGGCCCATCGTCATTTCGGGGACTTTTGGCCCAATTATCATAAGATACAAACTCGTCCCAGTTTAAGTGGCCCAATAAGTTCGTATCCTATGACGAGAGGTCCAAATGGATCCAAATGATAATGGTCTCAAACATAAGCATGTGGGGTAGCTTCTATAGGACATATAACTATGGTTCGTATGTGGGCTTACAAGGGTATGGATAAAGGCTCTCATCGGCGAAGGGTTGCTCACAACTAGGTCTCCCCACTCAAGGGTTCGAGCGACCAAGAGAGCGCGCCTTTTTATACAATAGGGTACGTGCCAACGAGTGATGGTTATCATCACATAATGATCCACCGCCTTGAGTGAAAGCGACTTCACAATACATGACGCCATTGGGGTAAGAAGGGTATGCAAAATATATGAGACTTGGGTAACCAAAGCCAAAGCCACAGACACTACAAGGCATTGTTTCGGAGCCGATTCTCTATCCCTAGTGGAGTCGCCATCTGTAGGAGCGAAGTGGGGTTTACCGCTATGCCTATGATGCTCGGCGACCACGATATTATTAGGCTCGCAGCCCGTAGAGAGTACGAAGTAGCCCGCAGTTGACTAAATTGGAGAATAAAGGAGTCGCCACCCAGTGTGAACTGGGAAAAGATTTAAGGCCGAACTCACCCCTCGCAAGAGAATACCTCAAACCGTTGGGTTCGGAATGGTCCCTTACTTATGCCAGATAATGGATGGGTTCACACAATGGTATAGCCAAGTCTTATGCAGTTCATACAAGATAATTCAAAGAAACACAAATTTGCACACCCATAAATATTAATAGAAATAATAAAAGCATATTAAATTAAGAAATACAAGGTGCGATAACAAAAATTATAATAAACAGTCAAAAGCGGGAAAAACGTCAATAAATAAATGGCAAACAAAAAGGGGGGTTAATCACGCATATATGGATATTTCCCAAGTGGCACGTGGAGTTGTATCTTAAGTACAGACCGCCCTACTGTCCATTCGGATTCGGCTACAGAATTTATGTTTGGGTTTCCATCCGATATACCACAAGGGATAATACCATACATAATCATTAATGCATGTAAATAAAAATAGACATGAAATAATATAATAATGCATATGCGGATAATGAACAAATAAAATAAAGGCGAAATAATAAATTAATGATAAATAGACAAAAGATAATTAACGAAACTAAATGCGAAATAATAAAATAAAGATGAAAAAAATAAATAAATAAATAAAAAGATAAATAACACTTAATAGATAAAAAAAATAAATAACAAAATACCGAAGAAATAAAAGAATGTGACCAGAAATTTGGTCATATTTGATGTAGGACTTCGCATACCCAGCTGGACGTATTTCACGTTCAGCCAGGCATGCAGCGTCTAAAACTATAAAAATAAATAGGATAAGGGTGCCCTCAGGTCTTACCTTTCAAGTTGCTTTCTCGGAAGTGCGTTAGGCTGTTGCCGAAAGGATCGAAGCTTGGTTTGCTATTTCTGGTGCTGGTTTGCTGTTTCTGGTTGCTGTTTTGTTGTTTCTGGTTGCTGTTTTACTATTTCTGATTGATGTTTTGCTGGTTTGCTAGTTGCGCTGTTTGCTATTTTTGGTTGTTTTTTGGCTGCTGTTTTTGGTTATTTTTGGCTGATATTTTGGTTGTTTTTTGGCTGCTGTTTTGGCTGCTAATTTGGTTGTTTTTTGGGCTGCTATTTTGGTTGTTTTTGGCTGCTATTTTCTTGGTTTTTTGGTTGTTTTTAGTGGCTGCTGGCGGGTTATTTTAGAGGCTGCTGTTTGGTTATTTTAGGGGCTGCTGTTTGGTTGTTTTAGGGGCTGCTAGTTGCTGCTCACTGGTCACGCTGGTTGCTTCAATCTGGTTGTTATTTCACAGTTTACTGGTTTGGTTTTTTGTTGTTTCAAGTTTCGGCTAGTTTGCTGTTCTTGGGGCTAGTTTCTCTTTATTTGTTTTTCAATGTTGCCGTTCCAAGCCCAAGGATTTTCAAGTTGTTGTGGTCGGCCAAAGAAGAAGAAAGAAGAGCCTAGGGTTTTTTTATGTGTTTCACGTCCAAGGCAAGAAAAAGAGAGCCCCCCCCCCCCCAAAAGATGAAACTTGATCCCTTTTTATAATGATTTGGATGGATCTCCAAAAATGGAAATAAATCATGGAAAATTATTTTGGAATACAATCTTATAAATTTGGTGATGGGGATCTCAAATCCTTTTAATTGGAAAGTCTTGATGAGGGAATTTGAGCATATGTTTTGCATGAGATTTCAAATCTTTGTTAAATTGGAAAGTGATTATGAAGGGATTTGCACATGTGAATTTCATGGGATTTTATCAATTTGGGAAGGTTTCGGCCTGCATGGGATGTTTCTATTAGGGTTGGTGCTCGGAGTGCCAATCCGGATCGTATTTATGTCCGATTCATAAATACGAGCGATTCAATTTTCCATAATATTACTAATTTAATGGTAGCACCATTGAATCTTATACGCTTATTCCAACTAATTGCGATCAGATATCTGATTACAATTAGATCGAAACTGAACCTGGTTCAGTGATACGTGTATATTAGACAAATACCATAGGATTTACAATATAGTGCGCAGTTACAACATAGTTTGTAATTGACTTTGGGAGGTGCACTATTAGTTGTATATCCTTAAATAAAGTTCATGGTCAAGATTTGCTAACACGGGTCGGTTAGTAAAATCGGCTGAGACCAGTACATGTCGTATATCGTGACTTGGTCCGATGGTTTATCCCAGTGAACCATGAGTCTTGGGAGACTCGTATAGACATGTAGGTGTTTATTTGATAAGACACTGAACGACTCACTGAAGGTTTCCTAATAGATGGTACACCAACGTCAATATGAACCTTCCCGAGTTGAGCGAGCAAATTGGTCCTTCGACTTGAGATACCACAGTGGGATATATGAGTTATCCTTCACACTTTGATGGCAGTCATATCAACGATCTAGTCATCATCAGACCTCCGCCTGTTCGTTGGGTGTGGACTGATGCTCATGATATCCAGTGCGTATCAAGATATGATCCGCCAGTCTTGTGTACATGGCATAGGCATCTAGCACGTGTTTACGATCTAGTAAATCCATGGTGGTGGTATAACGTCGGAAACCAGTTCCGAGTGTTATTTCATTATTGTAAATTGAAAGTCGACTGTATTATATCGAACAGATTTGACGTTCTGATCTCTATCCCAAGTATAATACGGATGGCCTGTGACAGAGGGATTATACGTATGCAATGACCTCGACTTGTATAGTTTAACGAAATTATTTGTGGTCGTCATAATTCATGAGTGGGTGAATCATGGACACGAATTGGATTTCGTGACGGATAGACCTAAACTTAGAGAGTCCCACAATATGAAGTGTACTCGTTGAGCTCTTGGGCAACGCGATATGAATAATACGGAGTATTCATAATACTTCACCAGATTAAATGAGTTAATTCGGATCGTTTAATCGGTTAAATGATAACCGATAACACATGCATTAAGGGATTTTTTCCGATAATAATTATTGTGTATTTGTATTTGATACATAATACGATTAGATACACATTAATTATTCATCAAATGAGATTTTGACACATGCCATAAATATATGTATTTATTATTTATTGTAAATAAAAAAATTACATATATAATAATAATAATAATAATAATAATAATAATAATAATAATAATAATTGATTATTTGATATTTAATTGTTAAATATTAGAATGATTAATTAATTCAACCTTTTTCATTAATATTATGAAATGTTGTGAGTTATTATTGGTGTTGTTGGACAATTATGACTCATAGCATCACTATTTGTAAAAAACATGGTGTTTTTATACAAATAAACTATGTGACAAAGGAAATTGCTCTTTTATCATTTTGTAATTGGATTACTTGGATATATAAATGATAAAAATCCATGTGATTAGTACCAGATTAATACGATATGAGACAATATTAATCCACGAAAGGTTTAATCATTAAATATCCCTAGTCGTAGTATTATCGAGACTGGACATCGATAATGCGAAATATACTAGTATTACACTTGTGCGCGTTGTGGAAGCTTAACGGCATAGTTCTCATATATTTAAGTATTGGATACTTATGCAAGTGTGATAGGAGGTTCTGTTAGCCGTTGGATCGGGAACAGCTTCACTCTGGATAGACCCATCGGAGCCCCATTGGTATTATGACTATGTGTATATAGGAATCTGAATCAGGGTAGGCGTATGTGGTCTTTAACTTGAGACTTGCATCGCTAATACTTGCGATAATCAGTATACTTTGGTTTTGGTCGTCTGGGGCTTTAACAGGTTCTGTGTACGCCTCTTCTGGGTTTACTGAGAATCGTAGTGTATTGGGTGTGATGTCAAGATGGGAGTATCACTTCATTCATATGGAGATGATGATCACGTAGGATACATAACTAGTACTCTTAAATGCTGCAGCTATCGGGATAGTATGACTAGGTCATGATTATCCGATTACAGAGACTAGTTGCTAGTGATTCGATATATGCTTCGTACGGGGCAGACACAATTTCAGCCCTAGGCCTAGCATGTGACATTCGATACTGGATCGTATTACGTAATACATTGTATATTACGCCAGATACATATTATATATTCCTCGTTGAATATTTCTGGAGAATTGGGTAGGCAGAGTGCTTTGCTAGAAGCCAACCATGTCTTGTAAATCGGTGAGAATGTGGTACGAGGTACGAACATGTCGGATAATCCGATAATCGTATTTACTGCCAACATATCCAGGGATCTCTTGGGTCGTTTCCCAAAGATTCACTAATGACATTTGACTCGAATAAAATTAATATGAGATTAATTATGAGAGAGAAAATTAATCTAGGATTAATTATGACAAGAATTTATCTGATATTAAATTTGTCTAGAAGATAGAATGCGATTAATTTGGAATTAATCGGTAAAATAAATTTAATAGTAAAATTGAATTTTTCTATTTAATTTATTTAATTGGGCTAAAATAATATATTGGATATATTAATTGAAATCGGATTTCAATGCGGAATTAAAATTGGATTTTAATTCGAGCTAACGAATTAATTTAGAATTAATTCGTAAGCGACTTTCATAATAATTTTGCGAGGCATAATTATTTAATTAAATTGGATTTAATTATTTATCGACGGAAAATTCGTTTAGTTGGATTAAACGAACCAGGCACAAAGTGTGTTGTGTTAGCCAACTTGAATTTGGAATTTAATTGGGTGGGACCCACAACTTACATCAATTGTTTGACAAGTTGATGTGAGTAGTTGGCATCATTTAAAAGGCATCTTTTTGTCAACTCACAACTTTTTAAACAAGTTTTGGAAACTTAAACTCACTATTCATCATCTCTCATTTTCCCTCTCTCATGGCCGAATTTCTCACCCTTTGGAAGGGAAAATTTTGCTTCATTTTTGTTCAAGCTAGCACTTAAAGGAGTTTTTTTAAGGTGATAGGGAAACTCACCCAAGAGTTTGGAACTCAACAACCAAGCTTGGAGCTTCTACAACAAAGAAAGTTTTTAATTTTCTCATCCGATCAATGTAAGTTCTTTCCGCAAACTTTAATTGATTATTCACACACAAATCATTGTTTAGAGACCTTGGGCATGTGTAGGACACTGTCAATGGTATCAGAGCCAATCTAAGCATGATTTGAATTCTAGGGTTCTTAACTTTAATTTGTGTATTTTTGCTTTGAGCATGATTTTTCCAAATTGATTGTTTGGTTGTGTTTAGGTGATGATGAATTGGATTTGTGCATCATTAGATTTGAGAAATTGATTGGATCAAAAATTTCCACAAATCTTAAGACATGGCCGAATGTTACCTAGGAAGAACTCATGGTGTTTTTTAAAAATTTGACAATTGGATATGTTAAATGCATGAAATGAATATTGATTGTTGATTTAATTGGATTGAAATCAAAATTGGATGTTATTTCTTGCTAATACCGTGAGTTTGAAACATGTTGAATGAGTTGATTTTGCTTTAATTTGTGTTGGACATGAATTGGATAATTGAGCATGATTAATTGGATTAATTAGTGTTTTGGAAACATTAGATTAATTGATTAATTATGTTATTTACACTTTAATTGAATTAATGTGATCTTGGAATATTATGTTAATTTAATTTGTTGTAATTGGGCTAATGGGCTTGGTTGGGCCAAGTATGGTTTTGGACAATTGGGTTGGATCCAATTAGGCCTAAAACCATTTCCATAAAGTCCAAATATGACCATTGGGCCTTTAAAAATTTAATTGGGCCTAATGGGCTAAATTGATTTTTGGCATAGGGTGATTCTTAATTGGGCCTTGGCATTTTGGGTTTGATCCATTATGGCCAAACCACATGCCTAAAGAATTAATTGAAAGCCCATTGGACTTTAATTGAATAGACATTGGATGCTAATTGGGTCTTTGAGACCCATTTAGGTTGGATTTGGAATCCAAGTCTAATAGACACTAAAATAAGTGTAATTATTTAATTTGGAATTAAATATGAATAGTATTGAATATAATTTAAATTGGATTTAAAATTGTAGTTCGATATAATTCAAGAATACTTACTTTGAGTATTTATTCTTAAACGAGTTGGACTTGCGCAAATCAAATCGTTGTATGAGCATTGGATGGTCATTAATCAAAGATTAATTAATTGGATTAGATTGATTGACAGCATGCTTTGTGTGAATACTTGGATGTATTTGTATGAATAATGTATATCAGATGGATATTAGTAGGGTGGGGGCAATTTTGGAAATTATTGTAAATTTGGAATTTATTAAATTGGACCTGTGTGTCCGGCCTTTCACCTTCTATTCTCTTTGTATTTATTTTCCCACCAATCCCCCTCAATGTAAATGAGGTTTCTTTAACTACTATGTAATTGGGTAGAAGAATGTAAAGTGCTAGCGGGAGAGAGGAAAAATATAGATTTGTTCTAGGAATAAATTTATATATATCAATCTGTATATCATTATTAATTTTTATCGGGGCCTTATAATGCTTTTAGAATGCATGTTTAAGGGTGTATGATGAGACCTAATCAAAGATAATAAATCGGTTGCCAATTTACGCGAAAAAACCCTCACTTTAATATTAAGCGTTTTCCTTCCATTGAGTGGTTCTCTCTCAAGATCCAAGATTGACTTTGATTTGTTTGCCAAAGTGAAGATCATTGTCCATCGCGGATGTGTTTGAACCATGAAAGCTTTGTTATAAAACGCATGTCTTGGGCAGTTGTGACTTTTTGGCCAAAGTCAAGGTCACTTTCGAACATCGACGTGGATTACGAAGCTTTCCCACTGTCAATGGGTCACGCTTAACTGGAATCATTAAGCTTGTTGAGCCAAAGCCAAGGCTTAGTTGATTCAGAGGAAAATGTTAGGAAATATATTGGATATATGTTTTGGACTTGGAGGTCCACCTACCAGATCTAGGAATTGGATGGGATCCAATTGACCTTAGAGATCTATCTAGTTATGTTTCATACAGCTTGTTGGCCAAAGTTAAGGTTGTGTGTTATTTAACGGGATCCTAGCCTATTAGGAAACTGGGTTTCCCGAGTACTCCACAGAGGGTTAGAGGCTCGCCGAAAAATAGTGGGAGGCCAATATTAAATTTGCAATTTCATTTAATACTTGCTAATACGCGCTCTTTTAATTATTTATCATCGTTATAAATATATTAGTTAGACTAGTATCTTTTATTGCTTTCTTTGAACAGTTAGACTGTACAAGACACTACCCCACTTGTAGTTGGTTATATAGTTGGACTATAGTAACCATTACATTTTGAGTGTACCTGAAATCGTTGATTGGATAGTTGGACTATTACAATCGAGATGGCGGGAAAGATTAGCGTTAGAGACATAATCATAGGTGACAATGTCTTTAACGGCTCCAATTTTCCAGATTGGAAGATGAACCTCATGATTGTCCTGGGGGCTGAGATATTACTTTATGTCATAGAGAAACCTCTCGGGCTTAAGCCCGGAGTTGAGCAAATAGTAGAGCATGAGCTTTGGAAGAATCATTGTGATGATAACTTTAGTGCTCAATCTGTTATGCTTGCCGCAATGACTCCTCCATTTCGTCGTCAAAACAAAGGATTGGATCCTTAGAACATGATGTTGAAATTGAAGGATCTTCACAAATCTAACCTTAGATCTCAGAAGTACAAATTGAAAAAGAAGCTATTTCGCTCATGTATGTCAGAGGGTACATCTGTCGAGCACTATGTGTCGTAGATGATTGTTGACATCGAACAGCTAGATCAGCTGGGCATAACCTTCGAGGTTAAGACTTCCATAGATTTGATCTTACAGTCTCTGCCTGACTGCTAGGGCAGGTTCATCATGAACTACAATACGATGAACCAAGAGAAGACTCTTGGAGAGTTGATGGCGATGCTGAAAGAAGCAGAGTGTTGGAGTTTTAAGGGGGAATATCGATAACGCAGCGGAAACGCGGAAAATCAAAATTTTCCGATTTCAAAATTTTTCTTGGATCAATTAAATAAACTTATTTATTTAATTATCCAATTGTCAAATTCTGAAAAATTACACAAGAGATCAAATTTCATGGTAATTACCGAATTACCCATAACATTGCAAATTGATCATTTTAGTCCATAAATTGTCAAATACAATTTTTGATAATTCTAAATCACTTCTAAAATGATTTCCACCATATCCAATACATCAAAATCAGATTTGAAACAAATCCCCAAACTTTTCTGAAATTGCCGAGAGCACCCCACATTTTCGATTTATAGCAATTTGGTCCTTTTGTGTTCTAAACATGTCGAGATCAAATCCAATCAACCCAAAATTTTACATGCATCATATACACTCCATAATACATCACATATATGAAAATCCCCAAATTTGGAGAGGGTTAGGAACCCTAATTGTTCAATTTCATCAAATTGAGCAATTTTACCAAATCTATAAAATCTAACATTTTAATCCATTCAATACTTTACCAAACAAGCCTCACCACTTTGAAGTAACTCTAGAAAAATTCTAGGTCACCAAAGAGTGGCTCAACAACTCTATAATGGCAACTTGATTTTCCAAAAATCAAAAGTAAGCATTTTAAACCATTTAAAGGTTACTTACATGCATCAATCTTTCATTCAAGTTCACAACCATATAAACACAAACTATAGGAGTAGAGATAGCATCAAAGCATCAAAAAATGAAGCTAAGCATGTTAGAAACATATTTCATGTTGAAGATATTAAAGAAAGACTTACAAAAACAAGCTTTTTCAAGCCTTTTCCCTTTGAACTTCAAGCTTTGCTCTCAACTCTCTTTTGTGTTATTTTGGTTTCAAATGAGCTTATGGAACCCTAAAAATGAAACAAACAATTTATACCTCCTCCATTAGGGCCTTGGCTGAAATTAAGTAGTATAAATATCTAGATATTTAGTTTTTGTTTCATTTATTTTACAACTTGTCAACTTGTTTTCTAAATCATTACACTTTAATGAATTATTCAACCAAGTCAACAATTGAAACTTAAAAATATAACAATTATATTTAATTAAGGGCATGGCCGAAAATTAAAGAAAATAAAGGAAAATTGATATTTTAATTTTAATCAATTTAAAATAAATATCCAAGGAAGTCAAATCCAATTTGACAACATTTTCCTTTAATGTAAAGTCAAACATTTACACTTATAATCATTTCCTAACTTTATCATTTGGTAATATATTTATATTTTAATTATATTAATTATTTAACAATTAAATAAATAAATATAAATCTCTCAAATATATGTATTATATTTACTTTAAATATCTCAAATACATATATAAATGATATATGTCAAATACCTTTATTTGACAATTTATTAATGTGTATTTAATAATATCATATATTAAATAGAAATACACATTAATTAGGAAATGACGGTTCGACCCATTTGCATGTATTTTACGTTTAACGTTTAAACAATTTATAAATACTCACCATTATTTATAAAAGTCGCCCTAGTGCTCTACGAGTATATTTCATTAGTCAGACTCTCTAGATTCTGGTATATCAGTCACAAAATCATATTTCGTGTCCATAATTTACCCACCCGTAAATTATGATGACCACAAATAAACTAGCTGAATCATACGAGTCGAGGTCATTGCATACGTATAATCCCTCCGTCACAGGTATCCGGATAATCCCAGAGATATAGATGTAAACGTCGAATCTCTATAGGTATTATCTCGTCGACATATCTTTTAGCAATCTCTAAATAACATTCGGAACTTATTTCCGAAGTATACTATGGCCACAAATTTAACAGACTGCTAATCATTTATGGACTACCTATGCTCTGTACACAGAACTGACAGATCTTTTCTTGATACACACAGGATATCCTAAGGATCGGTCCACACCCATCGAACAGGCAGAGGTCTGATCTAAATAGATCAGTGACGTGACTGCCATCTAAGTGTGGAAGATGTCTCATACATCCAAAATGGTATCTCAAGTTGAAGGACCACTATGCTACTCAACCCGAGAAGATTCTTATTGACGTTGGTTTACCATCCATTAAGAATCTTCGGTGAGTCGTTTAGTTTTTATCCACTATAAACACCTACACGTCTATACGAGTCTCCCTAGACTCATGGTTCATTGGGATAAACCATTCGACCTAGTCTCGATATACGACATGTACTAGTCTCAACGGATTTGACTAACTGACCCGTGTTAGTAAATCTTGACCCGGAACTATATTTGATAATATACATTCAGTAGTGACACTTCCCAATGTCAATTACAAACTACCTTTGTAACTGTGTACTGTATTATATATTATCAGGCCTTTGTCTAATATATACATATCACTAAACCACATTTAGTTTCAATCTAATCGTAATCAGATCGAATACGTATATAAAAACAAGAGGTGCAACCATAAATTAGTAATATTATGGAAAAAAGAATTGATCGTATTCATGAATCAGACATAAATACGATGCGGATTGGCGCTCTGAGCACCAACCCCAACAATTTCTCCCACTTGCTCTTGTGCCAATCCATGGTATCATATACACATCTCAATGTGTATTGTATGCTCATGGCTCTCAAAAGCTCACCTAGCACTTAAGAGGTAGGCAACAAAAAGTAGGTCCGCTATAACATATTAAGTTTGTCAAACAAACCCAATCGTTTCCCATAGCCAACATCATTAATATTTTGTAGAATTTAAATTATACATTAATATGACTCTGATGGTACATCAGTATTATGCTACAGCTGTCCAAGTATTTAGGGTTCAAATCCAAAATACTATGCAGACAACCGCAAGCACAACACCAATCCAAGACTTCTAATTTATAAGGTCAATATGCAACTTCATAAGTCAATACTTAATAAGTTGCATCTAATTCCACTTAAAAAAGTAAAATCCTCTGTGACACTCTCACTGCATCTTTTCTGACTCTTTATGACGTACAGTCTAGCATCATAATTAGACTAAAACTAATCTAACCCAAATGATTGTAGACTAAATGCTCCGAGAATTAAGAAACTCGTTCTTAATATCTCAAATATCACAAAAAACATGTTTCAAGATCCATCATATGGTCTATAGGATATCAAAATAACTCGTAACAATTACGATTAAATCGATATCTACAATCGCATATAATAAAGTATTTATTATGTCATCATCAAATGATATATAAGATTGATTAGACATTCTAATCAATTACTCTTTCGAAAAAGGAATCATCATTTACGAAAGATGAATATTTTATATAAGACGCACATTAACTGTCAAATAGTTATACTAACTGTCATACAGATAGCCTTGTTATGTTCTTTATTAGATCATATCTAATGCACGACTAATAGGAGTATCTCACAAGTCTCTTCGTCTAATATCTTATATATAAAACTTTATATCATATATAACAGAGACTACTCTCATTGCTTTCACGGAGTAAAGAAGACTTAGGTAAACCTTTTACCTTACAAACATCTCATTATTACTATAATAATGATAATGTTGTTAGGATATATAACACAAGAAAGTAATTTGTACGCTCTCAATAACTCTTCAATCACATATGTATTCTCTATAATTTGACAAGATCGGACAATCTGACGATATCAAAAATAGAAAACACGGTTTTCCGGAAGACTTATCCGAGTTTACAATAGGCTCTATAAGCTAGCACACTAAATTGCGATCTCAGCAGAACATAAACTCTAGGGCCATTCCAGAATGAACTCTTCAAACAAAGAAATCACAACTGATCTCTTATCTAAATAAGTCATTCAAAAACGCCACTTTGCATTCTTTAGCTAAAATGTACAATTTAATATCAACATTAACCAATATATCTTTAATTGTTCAATTAGTGTGACGAGAGACAAGTTTCCTAATAATCTACAATAGATTGTTGAGTATAACTTTTCTCACTGTTATCCTATAAAGGTCAAACCTTTAATAAGCCCACACTGCTTTCGCTGCGCAAACAATTAGCACATATCAGGAACTAATTCATAATGAAAGCTTAATCAAGTTCAAAACTTGATCGTAGTAAGCTATGAACAATCTTAGATCTATGGTTTAATGATGAACTTCCAGAATCGATATCAAATATCGCTTCCATTATAAGTTATAGGATAATTTCTTTGGTAAGAAAACAATAGAATCATTAAGTATCAAATACTCGTAAATGATTCTGTTATCCTATTGTTATTATAGGGAAGATGTATAAGGGTTGTTTCATCTTATTAATTATGTAGTTCCTGTTGGAAAATCTAATCCATGTCCCAAGATCAAAAGACTCAAGCAAAATATATAAAAGAATGAACAATATTGAAGTATGGTGGAATCATACTCACAAAGATCGGAATGTGGTTGCGTTTGATGAAACAAAACTTTCTCCTTTGTGCAGTGAAGGATTCGGCCAAACAGAAAAGAGAAGCTCCAAGCAATTTTTGATCTTTCCAAGCTCTAAGATGAGTTTCCCATAACACCTTGTATGATCCCTTGATGGTGCTAGCCAAATATGTGAAATGAAGAAATGGAGAGGGCTGTGAGAGCTTACTGTTTCGGTAAGCTTGAGAGGGAGAGGAGATATGATTTTTGTTTCAAAAATCAATTTATATTTATGTCATAATATATATTAAATAATAATATACTTATGACACAAACCATGCAATGGCTTAGAGTGTCAAACACTCAATTTCCATGCATAACCCTTGAGTGCATTGTACACTATCTCCATGCAATGCATCAACAATAAATAATGCATGTAATGACATGTGTCATGTGGGCCCCACACGTTCCAAATGAAAGTGGGCCCACATGCACTCACGCGTTCGGGTTCGATATTTCCGAAATACCGAACTTACGTCGCGACGTTAATTAAATCGAATTTAAATAAATAATTGCGCCTAGCGAATTCATTATTTACGTCGCTGACGAATTAATCCTAAATTAACTCGTTTGCCCGAATTAAAATCTAATTTTAATTTCGCGTCGAAATCGAATTTCGATTATTATATCGAATATAATAATTTTACGATTATTCCAAATTAATCGTTCTCTCTCTTTATTTAGTACTTTATCCAAGATAAAGTCTCTCCGTAATTAATCCAAGATTAATCGAGTTTGAATCATACGTCATTGGTGAATCTTCGGGAAGCGACCCAAGAGACCTCTAGATATGTTGGCAGTAAATCCGGTTGTCGAACTATATCGAACACGTACGTACCAAGTACTACGTTTTTACCGATTTACAAGACAAGGTTAGCTTCTAGCAAAACGCCATGCCTACCCAATTCTCTAGAAATATTCTTACTGGAATATTAGATCTATAACAGGCGTAGTATACCGTAGTATAGTGTATATCGAACCAGTATCGGATGATCACATGCAAGGCCTGGGGCTGGAGATGTGTCTGCCCCGTACGATACACATATCGGACATCAAGCAACCAGTCTCTTTGAATCGGATAATCTTGACCTAGTCATATTATCCCGATGGTTGCAACCATTATAGAGTACTAGTTCTGTATCCCTCGCGATCATCATCTCCATATGTCTGAAGTGATACTTCCATCTTGACATCACACCCAGTACACTACGATTCTCGATAAACCCAGAAGAGGTGTACACAGAACCCGTTAAAGCCCTGGACCACCAAAACTAAATTTTACCGATTGTCGTAAGTACTAGCGATGCAAATCTCAGGTTAAGATCATATGCACCTACCCTGAAGCGGACTCCCATAGACACGCAGACATACTACCAATGGGACTCCGCGGGGTCTATCCAGAGCGAAGCTGTTTTCCGTACCATCGGTAAAACACAACCTCCTACCGCACTTGCATAAGTATCATATACTTAAATATATGAGAACTATGCCGTTGTGCCCTCACAACATGCACGAGTGCAGTACTAGTCTATTCCGCATTATCGATGTCCAATCTCGATAATACTACGACTAGGGATATTTAATGATTAAACCTTTATGGATTGATACTGTCTCATATCATCACAATCCGGAACTAATCATAGGGACTTTTACCATTTATATATCAAAGTAAATAAATTACAAAACGGTAAAAGGCAATTTCATTACTACATAGTTAATTTTGTACAATAATACAATATCATTTACAAAATAGTGACGCTATGGGTCATTACTGTCTAACAATCTCCCACTTGGCCTATAGCCAGTCACTCAAGCATCTAATACCTGAACTATGTACATGTCGCTCAAACTTTTCCCGAGGAATAGCCTTCGTCAGCGGATCTGCAATATTATCCTCTGATGCGATCTTCTCGATCTTCACATCACCACGATGTATGATCTCTCGAATCAGATGGAATCGTCGAAGAACATGTTTGGATCGTTGATGAGACCTTGGTTCCTTAGCCTGTGCTATAGCCCCGCTATTGTCACAATACAATGGAACGGGCTCAGCTGCTAACGGAACTACTCCTAATCCAATTAGGAATTTACGGATCCAAACTGCCTCTTTTGCTGCTTCAGCTGCTGCAATGTACTCCGCTTCAGTTGTTGAATCGGCAACAGTATCTGCTTGGAAGATTTCCAGCTCACTGCTCCGTTATTCAAGCAAAATATGTACCCGGTTTGCGACTTGAAGTCGTCTCTGTCGGTTTGGAAACTTGCATCGGTATACCCAGATACCTCAAGTTCTCCATCTCCATAGATTAAGAAAACATCCTTAGTTCTTTTAAGATACCTAAGGATATTCTTAACCGCCATCCAGTGATCCTGTCCTGGATCGGCCTGATATCGACTGCACATGCTCAAAGCATAGGACACATCAGGTCGTGTACATATCATGGCATACATGATCGATCCGACTGCCGAGGCGAACGGAGTCCGACTCATGTTGTCTCTCTCATCTTGTGTTTTAGGACACATGTCCCTAGATAGAAAGACGCCATGTGATGTTGGCAACAGTCCCTTCTTGGACTGATCCATGTTGAATCTCTTCAACACTTTATCAATATATGTACTCTGGGAGAGTCCAAGTAGCCTTCTAGATCTATCCCGGTAGATCTTTATTCCTAGAATAAAAGCTGCTTCTCCCAGATCTTTCATGGAGAATTTCAATGAAAGCCAAGCTTTCACCGACGTTAACATGGGAATGTCATTGCCTATAAGCAATACATCGTCGACATAAAGGACAATAAAAGTCAGTGCACTCCCACTAACCTTCTTATATACACAAGGATCATCTACGTTTTGAATGAAATCATATTCTTTTATGACCTCATCAAAACGTTGGTTCCATGACCTCGATGCTTGCTTCAGTCCATAAATGGACCGATTTAACTTACAAACCTTGTTTGCAAGTCTTGGTGCGATAAAACCGTCAGGTTGTTGCATATAAACATCCTCCAACAGGTTTCCGTTAAGGAAAGCGGTTTTAACGTCCATCTGCCATATTTCGTAATCGTAATATGCAGCTATTGCAAGCATTATCCGAATGGATTTAATCATGGCAACGGGTGAGAAAGTTTCGTCATAATCAACTCCAAGTTGTTGACGATACCCCTTCGCTACGAGCCTAGCTTTGTACGTTTGTACGTTGCCATCCATGTCTGTCTTCTTCTTGAAGACCCATTTGCATCCAATAGGCTTTACGCCTTCTGGTGCATCAACCAGTGTCCAAACTTGGTTGGTATACATGGAATCCATTTCGGCCTTCATGGCCTCTTGCCATAAAGTGGATTCGATACCTTGTATCGCTTCCTCATACGTAGCCGGTTCAGTATCCTCAATAAGATTAATATCTACATGAGGTGAGATCAGGAATCCATACCTCTCAGGTATTACCCTGACTCTCTCCGACCTACGTAGTCCTTGTGTAATTGAAGATTGTGGTTCAGTCTCATCCTGGATGGACTGTTCATGTTCCGTTCTTGATTCATTGCCAGGAACAGTATCACTACGACTTTCATCGAGTTCTACTTTCCTCCCACTAAACACTGCATTTAGGAATTCCTTCTCAAGGAAAACCGCATGTAGAGCAACAAATACTTTGTTCTCTTGTGGGTATAGAAGTAATATCCTTTGGTTTCCTTAGGATATCCAACAAATAGGCATTTATCTGATTTGGGTTCAAGTTTGGTACCTTCCAAACGTTTGACGTATGCCCAGCAACCCCAAATCTTCAGGAATGAGAAACCTGGTTTCTTTCCTGTCCATATCTCATACGGAGTCTGTTCAACAGACTTTGACGGAACCCTATTCAAAATAAGAATTGCACTTTCTAATGCATGTCCCCAGAAGGATATAGGCAGCTCAGTGCGACTCATCATCGACCTTACCATGTCAAGCAAGGTACGGTTTCTCCGTTCAGACACACCATTTAATTGTGGTGTTCCAGGAGGAGTCCATTGTGAAAGAATACCATATTCTTTCAAGTAATCTTGAAACTCATTACTTAAGTATTCGCCACCACGGTCCGACCGTAATGTTTTAATACTCTTGCCTGTTTGTTTTTCAACTTCGTGTCGAAACTCTTTGAATTTCTCAAAAGTTTCCGACTTGTGCATCATTAGATACACATAACCATAACGTGATGCATCATCCGTAAAGGTTACGAAGTATCGATATCCACCTCTAGCCTGGCTAGACATGGGCCCACAAACGTCACTATGAACGAGGGCTAACAGTTCAGTGGCGCGTTCACCTTTACCACTAAAAGGTGATTTAGGCATTTTGCCTAATAAACAAGATTCGCAGACGTCATATGAATTTGGATCAAATCCGTCCAAGTACCCACTCTTCGAAAGTGTGGATATGCGAGTCTTGTTGATGTGTCCCAGACGACAATGCCACAAATAAGTTTCTTCTTTTGGATTACTCATTTTGAGCCTTTTGTTTGTTATTTTACATTTTGGAGATTTATTTATATTCAAAATATAAAGACCATTATTTGCATCAGCACTGCAAATTTCTGCATCATTCATATATAAATAACACCTGGTGTTTTTAAATACAAAAGTGTACCCACACTGGGTTAACAAAGATACAGAAATAATATTCTTAGTTAAACTAGGAACATAATAACAGTTCAAAAGTTTAAGTACATGCCCCGAGGGCAGTTCCAAAACAAAAGTGCCTACGGCCAAAACAGCAACAGAAGTTCCATTTCCAACTCGTAGATCAACCTCCCCCGAAGCCAGTCTCCTGCTATCATGCAGATCCTGCACATCAGTACAAATATGAGAACCACAGCCAGAATCAAAAATCCAATTTTTATTAAGACTAGAAGTAGTCATATTTATCTCAATAACAAACATACCTGAGGCCGGAGCCTTGCCCGCCTGTATGTCCTCCTTATGTCCCTTGTTCATGCGGCAGTCACGCTTCCAGTGACCTCTCTTGCCGCATTTCAGGCAAACATCTTGAGACTTGTCCCTTGGCTTCCCAGAAGCCTTTGTTGACTTGGCCTTGCCTTTGTTCTTATGCTTTTTCTTCTTAACACCCCCAGTTGCCTTGAGCCCAGCTTTCGGCGTTTGAGATGTTGTTGCAAAGTGCGCCTCGCGCTTGTTGCCTTTCAGAAGTTCTTTCTCTGACTCCTTGAGAATCGACAATAACTCTCCAAGAGTGTCATCCGAATTCATCAGTTTGTAGTTGATGACAATCTGTTTCCAAGTATCGGGTAGTGACTGTAGAAGTACATCTATAGCCAGCTCAGACTCCAAGACTATACCCATATTAGCCAGTTCATCAATATCGGCTATCATTTGAGTCCCATGGACCTCAACAGAACTACCATCAGTCATACGGGAGCGAAAGATTTTCTTCACTAACTCGTACCTCGCCATCCGCTTATTAGTGCGGTGAAGATCTTGCAATCTTGCCATCATATTATAAGGATCCAAGTCCCTATTTTGGCGACGAAAGTGTTGAGTCATTGAAGCAAGCATGATCGACTGAGCCGTGTCACAATCATCACTGTGAGTTTTCCATAACTCCAGCTCAAGTGGCTCAGTGGGCTTAGGCCCGAGAGGTCTTTGTATCGTATACAGTATCCTCTCCGCCCCAAGGACTATCCTTAGGTTCATTTCCCAATCAGCAAAGTTTGTCCCCTTAAAGACATTGTCACCCATGATGATGTCTCGGACATTTACCTTGCTTGCCATCTTAACTACGATAGTCCAACTATCTAGTTAACGATAAAATGGGTACAGTCAAACTGTTACAAGAAAAATAACATTTATTAGTCCAACTAATGTAAAAAATTGACGAAATAAATTTTGTAAGCGCGTAAAGCTAAGTATCTGAATGAAATTGCAAACTCAATACTAGCCTCCCACTATTTTCTACAAGTCTCTAACCCTCTGTTGAGTACTCGGGAAATCCAATTTCCTAGTGGGCTAGGATCCCGTTAAATAACACACAACCTTGACTTTGGCCAACAAGTTGTATGATATTTAACTAGGTAGATCTCGAAGATCAATTGGATCCCATCCAATTCCTAGATCCGGTAGGTGGACATCCAAGTCCGAAACATATATATCTAATACATACGTCAATGTATCCAATACATTTTCCTAACCATTTCCTCTGAATCAACTAAGCCTTGGCTTTGGCACAACAAACCTAATGATTCCAGTTAAGCGGGACCCATTGACAAGGAAAGTTTCGTAATCAATGTCGATGGACAAGAAGTGATCTTGACTTTGGCCAACAAATCACAACTTGGACAGGACACCGATGTGGAACAAAACTCTCATGATTCAAACACATCCTCAATTGACAAAGGTCTTGACTTTGGCCAACAAACCAATGCCAATTTCGGATCTTGAGAAAGAATCATTCAACGGAAGGAAAATCGCTTAATATTGTTTGAGGGATTTTTCGCGTAATTGGCAACCAATTAATTTATCTTTGTTAGGTCTCATCATCATACACCCTTAAGCATGCTTCTAAAAAACATCAAAGTGCGTAAAGTAAAGTAATAGTGATATGCGGATGGATATATAAACAACTTGTTCCTAGAACAAATCACTCCCTTTCCTCTCCCCGCTAGCACTATTCTACTTCTACCCAATTACATAATACAATAAGAGAAACCTCATTTACATTGAGGGGAATTAGGTGAGAAGAGAATACAAAGAGATAAAGAGATAAGGCTGGACACGCAGGTCCAATTTATAAATTCCAAATTTACAATAATTTCTAAAATTACCCTTCCCTTCTAATATCCATCCGATATACACTATTCATACAACATATCCACATTCATTCATTCATTCAAGGCATGTTATACAACCAATCAAATCCATTAATTAGTCTTTAATTAGGTGACAATACAATGTTCAAACAATTGTTTGCATTTGCGCGAGTCCAACTCGTTTTGAGAATAAATACTTATGGTATGAATTCACGAATTATATCGAACTACTCGTTAAATCCAATTTAAGTCGTATTCAATACAAATCCTATTATTTAATTCTAAATTAAATATTTACACTTTTATTGTGCTTTTATAACTTAGATTCCAAATCTAGTACTATTGGGTCTCAAAGCCCAACTAACATCTAATGTCCGTTTAATTAAAGTCCGATGGGCTTTCTATTGATTTCATTAGGCTTGGGCCTTGGTCAATGTGGGTCAAACCCAATTTCCAAGCCCAATTAACTAAATTTTAAAATTCCAAATTTTATAACTTAATTAATTAAAGTGTATTTTCATGATTAATCCTTTAAATCAATATTCCCAAAATATCAAATTAATCCATTAATCATATTTTTATCTTAATATATGTCCAACATTATTTAATCAAAAAATCAAGTCCCTAATATTCCATCAAGCATTCGGCCAAGGTGATTAAAATGGTTCCGATTTCGTTTTCAATCCAATCGAGTTACAAATCATCATTCCATATTATTTCAAGTCATCCAATGTCTTAAAATTAAAAAATCATCTAGTCCACATGCTTGCATGTATTCGGCCAAGCCTCATTTGGGTTGGAAACAATTAATCCAATTTATTTTCCATGAAATTGATGATGTATAATCTAAATAACATACATCTAAGCATATTTAATCAAGCAAACTCATCAAATCATGCTTCAAATAATTTTCCCCAAATAACATCCTAATATATTTGCATGCTCTTTAAGCTCAATGATACCATTGTTGGAAAATCTAATCCATGTCCCAAGATCAAAAGACTCAAGCAAAATATATAAAAGAATGAACAATATTGAAGTATGGCGGAATCATACTCACAAAGATCGGAATGTGGTTGTGTTTGATGAAACAAAACTTTCTCCTTTGTGCAGTGAAGGATTCGGCCAAACAGAAAAGAGAAGCTCCAAGCAATTTTTGATCCTTCCAAGCTCTAAGATGAGTTTCCCATAACACCTTTGTATGATCCCTTGATGGTGCTAGCCAAATATGTGATTTAATGTTCCAAACACACACACTTTCTTCAAGCTTTTGCAACAAAAATGAAGAAATGGAGAGGGCTGTGAGAGCTTACTGTTTCGGTAAGCTTGAGAGGGAGAGGAGATATGATTTTTGTTTCAAAAATCAATTTATATTTATGTCATAATATATATTAATAATAATATACTTATGACACAAACCATGCAATGGCTTAGAGTGTCAAACACTCAATTTCCATGCATAACCCTTGAGTGCATTGTACACTATCTCCATGCAATGCATCAACAATAAAATAATGCATGTAATGACATGTGTCATGTGGGCCCCACACGTTTCCAAATGAAAGTGGGCCCACATGCACTCACGCGTTCGGGTTCGATATTTCCGAAATACCAAACTTACGTCGCGACGTTAATTAAATCGAATTTAAATAAATAATTGCGCCTAGCGAATTCATTATTTACGTCGCTGACGAATTAATCCTAAATTAACTCGTTTGCCCGAATTAAAATCTAATTTTAATTTCGCGTCGAAATCGAATTTCGATTATTATATCGAATATAATAATTTTACGATTATTCCAAATTAATCGTTCTCTCTCTTTATTTAGTACTTTATCCAAGATAAAGTCTCTCCGTAATTAATCCAAGATTAATCGAGTTTGAATCATACGTCATTGGTGAATCTTCGGGAAGCGACCCAAGAGACCTCTAGATATGTTGGCAGTAAATCCGGTTGTCGAACTATTCGAACACGTACGTACCAAGTACTACGTTTTTACCGATTTACAAGACAAGGTTAGCTTCTAGCAAAACGCCATGCCTACCCAATTCTCTAGAAATATTCTTACTGGAATATTAGATCTATAACAGGCGTAGTATACCGTAGTATAGTGTATATCGAACCAGTATCGGATGATCACATGCAAGGCCTGGGGCTGGAGATGTGTCTGCCCCGTACGATACACATATCGGACATCAAGCAACCAGTCTTTTTGAATCGGATAATCCTGACCTAGTCATATTATCCCGATGGTTGCAACCATTATAGAGTACTAGTTCTGTATCCCTCGCGATCATCATCTCCATATGTCTGAAGTGATACTTCCATCTTGACATCACACCCAGTACACTACGATTCTCGATAAACCCAGAAGAGGTGTACACAGAACCCGTTAAAGCCCTGGACCACCAAAACTAAATTTTACCGATTGTCGTAAGTACTAGCGATGCAAATCTCAGGTTAAGATCATATGCACCTACCCTGAAGCGGACTCCCATAGACACGCAGACATACTACCAATGGGACTCCGCGGGGTCTATCCAGAGCGAAGCTGTTTTCCGTACCATCGGTAAAACACAACCTCCTACCGCACTTGCATAAGTATCCTATACTTAAATATATGAGAACTATGCCGTTGTGCCCTCACAACATGCACGAGTGCAGTACTAGTCTATTCCGCATTATCGATGTCCAATCTCGATAATACTACGACTAGGGATATTTAATGATTAAACCTTTATGGATTGATACTGTCTCATATCATCACAATCCGGAACTAATCATAGGGACTTTTACCATTTATATATCAAAGTAAATAAATTACAAAACGGTAAAAGGCAATTTCATTACTACATAGTTAATTTTGTACAATAATACAATATCATTTACAAAATAGTGACGCTATGGGTCATTACTGTCTAACAGTTCCAATTATAGTTTATCATTCTCACATTTGACTTCAATAAGTCAAGTTTTTTCTACAATAAATAACATCTGATGTTACACACCAAGCAATAAAATAATTTTATTACTTAGGATCGTAGGAAAGATATTCTATTAAATAGAATACAATAGTCTATCAAACAGAATAAACGATAAACTTTTACTTATACCTCTGAGGCGTAAGTAATTTCCATTATATAACTATTATATAAAAGAAAGATTCAAATCTCAAACTTTTCAAGATTCAAATTTTCTACCTATACATATCATATATGTAATTGAAGAAATTAATGGAACTTAAATTAAAATATGAACTAGTGTTACTTAAGCATATCCCCAAGAGTATTGAAACTAATTCAGTAACATTCAATATTCAACGAATCAAATCGTATAAGATTTGATTACTCCCACTGACCAATTCAATCAAGATGGAATCGCGGAAGAATAATATTGAATAAGAATCATATTCATTGAATAATCTTAGAACTAATTGCCTTAAATTCATATATTTGATCCTATTAAATATCTTTAAACAATTCAAAGACTTGTTATGAATTTTAAGGATCAAGTTTTCAAAATTTCAAATTGAATATCTTTGAACTTGTCAAAGATGTTTGATCTACGTTTCATCAGAACAGATTGAAAGTTCTTGAACCTTTCAAGACATTCAATATGTGTTCCTTCAGAAACATGTAACTAGGTTATGACAATTTATCAACTAAGTTACGAAATAAAGAAAACGACCTTAAGCAATTATTATTTATTAAACTACATACATCCAATGTATCAGTTAAATAAATCTAGTGGTCCAATTACAATAATTGGTTAAACGAGATCTTAATCACCTTCCTGAATACAATATTCATTAAATGGATAAGGATGTGTGGTGTGATCTCGTATCAAATCATCATTTACCATACGGAATAAGCATCTAATGCTTAAGTGATTAAACTCATAAAGCACTGTTCTAAATTATTTACTTTACCGAATAATTTTTCTTATTGTTTATCTCTACGCCAATGACACTACTAGTCATATTTAAAATATATAACAACTGTTTATAAATAACAAGTAACTATCCAATAGTCGCAAGTTCTGATATTAAATATCAAAACAGTCATTAACTAATATTTTAAATAACTAGACGGAAGATCTGGTATCAAATACATAGATTTATCGTATTCTGAAAATCAATATTTTCTATACACAACTATACATATCTCCTTTATTTAGCTTTACTGTTTGCCTTCAAATATTCACAACAATTGTAAATAATTGATTAGCAAATTTTGTCTAACACATTTCCTCTAAAGGTCACTAAAGCTAAGAAACGTCATTACTAGATAAAAAAAATCCCTAATGAGAATTTCTTAATGTCAGTCAAAAATCTCGAGACATGAACTTATTCGTGTCAATTCTTATTGTACAAGAAACTATTCTCTCTAAAGTATTATATCCTCAAAGGGATATCTATCTAGATTATCGGTTATGACTTAGGAACTAAGTCACTAACCATCTTGATTTTTCAAGAAAATCGGAACACCAGTTCCCGATGGTTTAGACCAATCTAATAATATCATAGTCTAATAGTATCTAGAACCTATTCTAGAATAATTGCAACCAAGAGTCAAGTCGGATAACATATCTAAATATGTGTGCAGTGAATAAAAGTTCAATTCTATATAAACAATAGAATAAGGAAATGAACAAGCGGCTATTTCCATAATAATACACACTGCTTAAGTTATGGAATTTTTAAACTTAGCAGTGCCTCCCGTTATTTTACGTAATACCGTAATCCCCAACGGAAAAAGAGAATTCAATAATTAAATCGAATTCCATAATGGAAAGTGGACCCCATGAATATATTTCAACTCACAGCAGAGGCACGGTCTCGCCTATGTATATTCATCAGGTAGACAACTCATTTGTCAATCACTCACTAGTGATTCCTGGGTTTCCGGTCCTAGTCGTTTCTCATTGTGACTGCTAAAGCAGGCCCACAAGGAGACGTACTAAGGTTAAACTCGTCAATGATAAAGTCAAGCTACTTGCATAACCCTGACAGCTAGGGCACGTTCAGGATTGCGCTATCGCTTGAATTTATCTAGTATCTATATACATCCGGCATAAATAAATCTCTATCGGCTACACCCTCATAGTAGAGGCACGATCTCAGATGTAGTCATGGAAAAATATTCATAAACTGTATTGACAAGACGGACCATGTAATATGCATCAAATACATAAATTACATAAAACCTTATTATTTAGGGATTTTCCACAAAAGATTTTTTTAATTTATTTAATCAAATTAAATAAATACATGCATGCAACAAGTAAGGAATAAATTAAACATTGAATTTAAAAGGCATAATCATATCAAGGGGTCAAAAATCAGACTTGCTCTGATATCATTTTGTTAGGGTTTTAAGGGGGGGAATATCGGTAACGCAGCGGAAACGCGGAAAATCAAAATTTACCGATTTCAAAAATTTTCTTGGATAAATTAAATAAACTTATTTATTTAATTATCCAATTTTCAAATTCTGAAAAATTACACAAGAGACAAAATTTTTTAGTAATTCCCGAATTGCCCCATAACATTGCAAATTGATCATTTTAGTCCATAAATTGTCAAATATAATTTTAGATGATTCTAAATCATTTCTAAAATGATTTCCAACATATCCAATACATAAAAATCAGATTTGCATCAAATCCCCAAACTTTTCTGAAATTGCCGAGAGCATCCCACATTTTCGGTTTATAGCAATTTGGTCCTTTTGTGTTCTAAACATGCCAAGATCAAATCCAATCAACCCAAAATTTTACATGCATTATATACACTCCATAATACATCACATATATGAAAATCCCCAAATTTGGAGAGGGTTATGAACCCTAATGTTTCAATTTCATCAGATTGAGCAATTTTACCAAATCTTTAAAATCCAACACTTTAATCCATTCAATACTATACCAAACAATCCTCACAAATTTGAAATAACTCTAGAACAATTCTAGGTCACCAAGGAGTGGCTCAACAACTCTAGAATGGCAACTTGATTTTCCAAAAATCAAAAGTAAGCATTTTAAACCATTTAAAGGTTACTTACATGCATCAATCTTTCATTCAAGTTCACAACCATATAAAAACAAACTATAGGAGTAGAGATACCATCAAAGCATCAAAAAATGAAGCTAAGCATGTTAGAAACAAATTTCATGTTGAAGACATTAAAGAAGGACTTACAAAAACAAGCTTTTTCAAGCCTTTTCCCTTTGAACTCAAGCTTTGCTCTCAACTCTCTTTTGTGTTATTTTGGTTTCAAATGAACTTATGGAACCCTAAAAATGAAACAAACAATTTATACCTCCTTCATTAGGGCCTTGGCCGAAATTAGGTAGTATAAATATCTGGATATTTAGTTTTTGTTTCATTTAATTTACAACTTGTCAACTTGTTTTCTAAATCATTACACTTTAATGAATTATTCAACCAAGTCAACAATTGCAACTAAAAAATATAAAAATTATATTTAATTAAGGGCATGGCCGAAAATTAAAAAAAATAAAGGAAAAAATTGATATTTCAATTTTAAACAATTTAAAATAAATATTCAAGGAAGTCAAATCCAATTTGACAACATTTTCCTTTAATGTAAAGTCAAAAATTTACACTTATAATCATTTCCTAACTTTATCATTTGGTAAGATATTTATATTTTAATTATATTAATTTTTTAACAATTAAATAATTAATTAATTAATTAAATAAAAATATCTCAAATATATGTATTATATTTACTTTAAATATCTCAAATACATATATAAACGATATATGTCAAATACATTTATTTGACAATTTATTAATGTGTATTTAATAATATCTTATATTAAATAGAAATACACATTAATTAGGAAATGACGGTTCGACCCGTTTCCATGTATTTTTCGTTTAACGTTTAAACGATTTATAAATACTCACCATTATTTATAAAAGTCGCCCTAGTGCTCTACGAGTATATTTCATTAGTGAGACTATCTAGATTAAGGTATATCCGTCACAAAATCATATTTCGTGTCCATAATTTACCCACCCGTAAATTATGACGACCACAGATAAACTAGCTGAATCGTACAGGTCGAGGTCATTGCATACGTATAATCCCTCAGTCACAAGTATCCGAATAATCCCAGAGATATAGATGTAAACGTCAAATCTCTATATGTATTATCCCGTTGACGTATCTATTAGAAATCTCTAAATAACATTCGGAACTTATTTCCGAAGTATACTATGGCCACAGATTTAACATACTGCTAATCATTTATGGACTACCTATGCTTTGTACACATAACTGACATATCCTTTCTTGATACACATAGGATATCCTGAGGATCGGTCCACACCCAACGAACTTATGGCGGTCTGATCTAAATAGATCGGTGACATGACTACCATCTAAGTGTGGAAGATGTCTCATACATCCACAGTGGTATCTCAAGTCGAATGACCACTACGCTACTCAACCCGAGAAGATTCTTATTGACGTGGGTGTACCATTCATTAAGAATCTTCGGTGAGTCGTTAAATGTTTATCCACTATAAACACCTACATGTCTATAGGAGTCTCCCTAGACTCATGGTTCATTGGGATAAACCATTAGACCAAGTCTGGATATACGACATGTACTGGTCTCAACGGATTTGACTAACCGACCCGTGTTAGTAAATCTTGACCAAGAACTATATTTGATAATATACATTCAGCAGTGACACTTCCCAATATCAATTATAAACTACCTTTGTAACTGTGTACTGCATTATATATTATCGGGCCTTTGTCTAATATATACATATCACTAAACCATATTTAGTTTCAATCTAATCGTAATCAGATCGAATACGTATATAAAAATAAGATATGCAACCATAAATTAGTAATATTATGGAAAAAAGAAAAGATCGTATTCATGAATCAAACATAAATACGATGCGGATTGGCACTCTGAGCACCAACCCCAACACAGAGCCAAATCTTCTAAAGGGCAAGAAGCGCGAGGTGCGTCTTACTTTGACATCCCTGAAGGCCAAGGCTTGGCCGAAGGCTTCTGGGGGTGTGAAGAAAAAGAAGAAAAAGGGCAAGGACAAATCATCAAAGTCTTCTGGGAAGACTAAGGACATATCCCATGACGTCTGCCTATATTGTGGCAAATGGGGTCACTGGAAGCGTGAATGCCGTGAATACAAGGCGGAGTTGAATTAAGTGAAGACGGTCAAGGCTCCGGCTTCAGGTATGTTTATTATAAACATGTCCACTACTAGTTTTAAAAATTGGATTTTTGATTCTGGATGTGGTACTTACATTTGTACTGATGTGTATGATCTGCAGATTAGCAGGATACTAGCTTCAGATGAGATCGATCTGCGAGTCGGAAATGGGACGAGAGTCACTTTTTTGGCCGTTGGGATCTATGTTTTGTATCTTCCATTGGGGCATGTAATTACATTAGGTAATTGTTATTTTGTACCTAGTTTAACTATGAACATCATCTCTGTATTTTTTTAACCCGATACGGGTATACATTTGTATTCCAGAACACTGGGTGTTTTGTATATAAAGATGACATTTTGATATATACAGCAGATGTTAATAATGGTCTTTATATTTTGAACATAAATGAATCTCAAATATATAACATGACAAACAAAAGGCTCAAATTGAGTAACACAGATGAAACTTATCTGTGGCATTGTCGTCTGGGACACATTAACAAGACTCATATATCCACACTTTCAAAGAGTGGATACTTGGACGGATTTGATCCTAATTCATATGATGTCTGCGAATATTCTTTGTTGGGCAAAATGCCTAAAACACCTTTTAGTGGTAAGGTTGTACGTGCCACCGAACTGTTAGCCCTCGTTCATAGTGATGTATGCGGGCCCATGTCTATCTAGGCTAGAGGTGGATATGAACACTCCGTAACCTTTACGGATGATGCATCGGGTTATGGTTATGTGTATCTTATGATACACAAGTCGGAAACTTTTGATAAATTCAAAGAGTTTCGACGCGAAGTAGAAAAACAGACCGGCAAAAGTATTAAAACATTACGGTCGGACCGTGGTGGAGAATACTTGAGCAATGAGTTTCTCAATTAACTGAAAGAATATGGTATTCTATCACAGTGGAATCCTCCCAGAACACCTCAATTGAATGGTGTGTCCGAACGGAGAAACCGAACTTTATTGGACATGGTAAGGTCAATGATGAGTCACACAGAGCTACCAATTTCCTTATGGGGATATGCATTGAATAATGCAATACTCATTTTTGAATAAGGTTTTTCCAAAGTCTATTGGACAGACTCCATATGAAATATGGACAGGAAAGAAATTGGGTTTCTCATTCCTGAAGATTTGGGGATGTTGGGCATATGTTAAACGTTTGGATGGTACCAAACTAGAACCCAAATCGGATAAGTGCCTATTTGTAATTGGTTATCCTAGGGAAACCAAATGATATTATTTCCATAACCCACAAGAGAACAAAATATTTATTGTTCTCTATGCAGTTTTCCTCGAAAAGGAATTCATAAATGCAGTGGTAAGTGGGAGGAAAGTATAACTCGATGAAAATCGGAATGATACTGTTCCTGACACCGACCCCTCACGGAACACGAACAGTTCATCAGGGATGAGATTGTTCCATAATCTTCTAATACATAAAACCCGCGTAGGTCGGAGAGAGTCAGAAAACAACCTGAGAGGTATGGGTTTCTGATCTCACCTCATGTAGATATTAATCTTATTGAGGAATACAAACCAGCTACGTATGAGGAAACGATACAAGGTATCGACTCCGCTTTATGGCAAGAGGCCATGAAGTCTGAAATGGATTCCATATATACCAACCAAGTTTGGACACTGGTTGATGTACCAGAAGGCATTGTGCCTATTGGTAGTAAATGGGTCTTCAAGGTGAAGACAGACATAGATGGAAACATTCAAACGTATAAAGTTAGGCTTGTAGCGAAAAGGTATCATCAACGACATGGTGTTGATTACGACAAAATTTTTTCACCTGTTGTTATTATTAAATCCATTCGGATAGTGCTTGCTATTGCTGCATATTTCAATTATGAAATATAGCAGATGGACGTCAAAATTGCTTTCCTAAACGGAAACCTTTTGGATGATGTTTACATGCAACACCCTGACAATTTTGTCGTGCCAAAACATGCAAACAAGGTTTGCAAGTTAAATCGATCCATTTATGGATTGAAGCAAGCATCGCGTTCTTGGAACCAACGTTTTGATGAGATCATAAAAAAATATGGTTTCATTTAAAACGAAGATGATTCTTGTGTAGATAAGAAGGTTAGTGGGAGCACACTGACATTCGTTGCCTATATATTGATGATGTATTGCTTCTCGGCAATGAAATTCCAACGCTACAATCGGTGAAAGCTTGGCTTTCATTAAAATTCTCCATGAAAAACTTGGGAGAGGCAACATTTATTCTAGTAATAATGATCTACTAAGATAGATCTAAACGTTGTTGGCACTCTCTGAGAACTCGTACATTGACATACATGTACGCGACCTGGTGTCTCATATGCTTTGAGCATCTGTAGTCACTATCAAGCCAATCCAGGTGATGGTCACTGGATTGCTATCAAAAACATCCTTAAGTATCTTAGACGAACTAAAGATGCTTTCTTAGTCTATGGCGATTGAGAACTTGAGGTGACTGGGTTCACCGATGCATGTTTCCAAACCGATAAAGACGATTGTAAGTCGCAATCAGGGTACATATTTTGTTTGAATAACAGAGCAGTGAGCTGGAAATCTTCCAAGCAAGAGACTGTTGCCGATTCAACAACTGGAGCGGAATACATTGCTGCAGCTGAGGCAGCAAAAGAAGCAGTTTGGATCTATAAATTCCTAATTGGATTAGGAATAGTTCTGTTTAGCAGCTTAGTTGGGCTATAGCACAGGCTAAGGAACTACGGTCTCATCAATGATCCAAGTATGTACATCGACAGTTTCATCTGGTTCATGAGATCGTACATCGTGGTGATGTCAAGATCGAAAAGATCGCATCAAATGATAACCTTGTAAATCCATTGACGAAAGTAATATCTCAGCAAAAGTTTGAGCGGCCCGTACATAGTTCAAGTGTTGGACATGTGATTAATTGGCTATAGGCCAAATGGGAGATTGTTTGACAATTATTACCCAGAGCATCACTATTTGTAAAAGACATGGTATTTTTGTACAAATAAACTATGTGACAAAGGAAATTGCTCTTTTATCATTTTGTAATTGGATTACTTGGATATATAAATGATAAAAGTCCATATGATTGCACTAGATTAATAAGATATGAGACAATATTAATCCACGAAAGGTTTAATCATTAAATATCTCTAGTCGTAGTATTATCGAGACTGGACATCGATAATGTGGAATAGAGTAGTATTACACTTGTGCACGTTGTGGAAGCTTAACGACATACTTCTCATACATTTAAGTATTGGATACTTATGCAAGTGTGATAGGAGGTTCTGTTAGCCGTTGGATCGGGAACAGCTTCGCTCTAGATAGACCCCTCGCAGTCTCATTGGTATTATGACTGTGTTTCTATGGGAATCCGAATCAGGGTACACATATGTGGTCTTTACCCTGAGACTTGCATCACTAATACTTGCAATAATCAATATACTTTGGTTTTGGCCATCCGGGGCTTTAACAGGTTATGTGTATGCCTCTTCTAAATTTACTGAGAATCATAGTGTATTGGGTGTGATGTCAAGATGGGAATATCACTTCAGTCATATGGAGATGATGATCACGCAGGATATAGAACTAGTACTCTTAAATGCTGCAACTATCGGGATAGTATGACTAGGTCATGATTATCCGATTACAGAGACTAGTTGCTAGTGATCCGATATATGCTTCGTACGGGGCAGACATAATTCCAGCCCTAGGCCTAGCATGTGACATCCGATACTGGATAGTATTACGTAATATATTGTATACTACGCCTGATACAGATTATGTTGGACAATTATGACCCATAGCGTCACTATTTGTATAGATCATGGTGTTGTTGTACAAATTAACTATATGACAAAGGAGATTGCTCTCTTATCATTTGTGATTAGATCACCAAGATGTATAAATGATAGGAGGTCCTTATGATTTGTTCTGGATTGAGAATGATATGAGACAATATCAGTCCACGAAGGATAAATCATTAAATATCCCTAGTCAGAGTATTATCGAGATTGGACATCGATAAATGCGTAAAAGACTAGTATTACACTTGTGCGCGTTGTGAGGGCATAGCGGTATAGTTCTCATATATTTGGGTATAGGATACTCATGCAAGTGTAATAGGAGGTTGTGTTTTACCGATGGTACGGGAAACAGCTTCACTTTGGAGAGACCCCCTTGGAATTCCATCGGTAGTATGACTATATGTCTATGGAAGTCCGAAATCAGGGTAGGTGTATTTGGTCTTAACCTGAGACTTAAACCGCTAATAAATACGACAATCAATATACTTTGGTTTTGGTCATCCAAGGCTTTAACAGGTTCTGGGTCCGCCTCTGCTGGGTATATTGAGAATCATAGTGTGTTGGGTGTGATGTCAAGACGGAAGTATCACTCCAGTCATATGGAGATGATGATCAAGTAGGGATACAGAACTGGTTCTCTAAAGGGTTGCAACCATTGGGATAATATGACTTGGTCATGATTATCCGATAATAAAGAGAGTAGTTGCTCGTAATCCGATATATGCTTCGTACAGGGCAGACACTGTACCAGCCACATGCCTTGCATGTGATCATCCGATAGTGGATCGAAATACGCAATACTACGTATACTACGCCTGATATAGATCCTTTTATTCCTGTAAGGATATTTCTGGAGAATTGGGTAGGCATGGCGCTTTGCTAGAAGCCAACATTGTCTTGTAAATCGGTATAAACGTAGTACTAGGTACTTACGTGTTCAGATAGTGCGACGACAGAATTTACTGCCAACATATATGGGGATCTCATGGGTCGCTTCCCGAAGATTCACCGATGACGTATGACTCTCACTTTATTAATCTGGGATTAATTAGATGAGAGAGAAAATTAATCTGGGATTAATTGCGGAAATATTTTATCTAGGATAAAATATCATTTAAAGAGAGATAACGATTAATTTGGAATTAATCGATAAAATAATATATTCGATATATTATACGAAATTGGATTTCGACACGGAATTAAAATTAGATTTTAATTCGGGCGAACGAGTTAATTTAGAATTAATTCGTTAGCGACATGAATAGTGATTTCGCTAGGCATAATCATTTAATTGCGTTGCAACAGAAAATTCGTTAATTCAGAATCAGCGAACCCGGGCCCAGGATTGTTTGCGAGCGCATTCGCATTTCGAATTCGAGTACGGCACGCAAGTCAAATCAAGCGTCAAATCATTAGTTGCATCAAGCGTCAAATCATTAGTCACTTGGAGTGATGTGACAACTTGTCACATTGATTGACTGATGTGAGTTGATGGAAGTTGTCGAAAAGCTTTTGAAAGTTTGAATGACTAATACCATTATTTTAATGTTTGGTATATGTTATTGATTTTGGAAATCAATTAACACAACAACACATTTTTATCTTTCTCTCCTCTCCTTTCTCTTCATCTCTCTCGCCCAAGAAGGGCTTTCTTCTTTCTGTTTTCTGGTCTGAAAAACCGAGAGCCAAAGAGGAAAAATGAAGCAAAATGTGGTGATTTTGTGTCAAAATCATCAAGAGCTAGCACTCCGAGAGACATGCGAAGGTGATAGGGAAGTCCACCCATGAGCTTGGAATCATCTCACAAAGCTTAGAGCTTTCATGGAGGAAGTTGAAGGCCGAATTTGAGAAATGCCCAGCAGCTCACTGCCGGGAGGTCCAGAGGGCAGAAAAACAAGTTTTGTTCATTGCCGCGTCACTCAACCGATCGATGTGAGTATTCCACAACTTTGTCGTATGTATTCACATGTATTTCTTGCTTGTTATTTGATCCTCGGGGCCGTAGAACTCCAACAATTGGTATCAAAGCGATTGAAAAGCATGAAATTTGATTCGGGCTTAAAATTTGGGTAAAATGTTTTTGAGCATGATTTAATGAAATTGGATGAATTAGTATGCTTAAATGTGTTTTAATTGAAAATTGTTTGGATCAATTTGATCAAATTTTGTTTGGAATAAATTTGCCCAAAATATGAGGCTTGGCCATATGTCATGCCCTAATTTGTCTTGGTGAATTTTTTATTTTAATCATTGGATGAGTTGGAATCATATTGGGTATGATCATTTAATATCGATTGTGGATTTAATTAGATTGAAACCGAATCAGACACAAAATCCCCTTCATTGCCGAGACTTATGCATGTAAAAATGGGTTTGATTTTTGTTAAATTGTGTTGTACATGATTTAATGATGATAAGCATGATTAATTGTGTAAATTGATGTTTTAGAAATGTTAATTTGGGTGATTAATTATGTAATGCACTTTAGGTAATTAAATTGTGAAATTGGATTTTGTAATTTAATTAAATTGGGCTAATTTTGGAAATTGGACTTGTAAACTTGTTATTGGGCTTATTGGGCTTGGTTGTACTAAGTTGGGTTTAGGCAAAATTGGTTGGATCCAATTGGGCCCAAAACCGCTTCAATAAAGCCCAAATATGACTAATGGACCTTTAAAGTTTAATTGGGCCTAATGGGCCTAAATTGATTTCTAGGCTTATGGGGTAATTCCCGGATTGGGCTTTGGTTATTGGGTTTGACCCAAGTTGACCAAAAGTCCACGCCTTAAGAAATTAATTAAAAGTCCATTGGACTTCAATTAAATTAACGTTGGACGTTAATCGGGCTTTGAGACTCGTAACGATTAAATTTGGAATTTAAGTCGTAAAGGTTCGTTAATAAAGTGTAATATTTAATTTGGAATTAAATAGCGAATTAGTATTAAATACAAATTGAATTGGATTTAATTATGTAGTTTAATTTAATTCGAGAATTCGTACTTTGAGTACTTATTCGTAAAACGAGTTTGAACATTGGATGGTCATTAATTATCAGATTAATTAATTTGATTATATTGATTGATAGCATGTTTTTGTGAATACATGGTTGCGATGCATGAATAATGTATATCGGATGGATATTAGATGGGTGGGGTAATTTTAGAAATTGTTGTAATAAATTTAGAATTTATTAATTAGACCTGCGTGTCCAGCCTTATTACCTTCTTACTCTTTGTATTCTCTTCTCACCTATTCCCCTCAATGTAAATGAGGTTTCTTTAGAAGTGCAGTGTAACAGGTAGAAGTAATACATATGCTAGCGGGAGAGAGAAAGTGAGAGATTTGATCTAGGATCAATGTGTAAAGTATCCATCCGCATATCATTATTATTTTATTATACACGCTTTATTATGTATTTAGAATGCATGTTTAAGGGTGTATGATGATGAGACCTTAACAAAGATAATAAATTGGTTGCCAATTTGCAAGCGAAAAAGCCTCACAAAATATTAAGCGTTTTTCCTTCCATTGAGTGATTCTTACTCAAGATCCAAGACTGGCATTGGTTTGTTGGGCAAAGTCAAGACCTTTGTCCGTCGAGGATGTGTTTGAATCACGAGAGCTTTGTTCCATATTGGTGTCTTGTCCAAGTTATGGTTTGTTGGCCAAAGTCAAGACCACTTCTTGTCCATCGACATTGATTACGAAGCTTTCCATGGTCAATGGGTTCCGCTTAACTGGGATCACTAAGTTTGTTGTGCCAAAGCCAAGACTTAGTTGATTTAGAGGAAAAAGGTTAGGCAATATATTGGATATATTGGAATATATAAGATATATCACTACTACAATAATAGGAATAGCCAACACTTTAAAAGAAATCGGTTTACCAATTAACCGATTTGGTAAGTAAAAGATATCAGTTTTATTTTAAACTGTTTTCTTTTATAATAGAATTTAAATCACTTTTAAATACAATCAGTTTTAATAACGGTTTTAATTTATAAACGATGTATTTATCTAGTAGGAAAAAAATCACATATTAATAACCGTTGTCTTTACCTGCAGAAACCCTAAAAAATGATTCTTCAGCCGTGTGTGCACAATCACCACATGCTTTGCCTCTCATCAAATCTCTCGTATTCTCAACGTCTTCCCTGCAAAATTCCCAGCTATTCTCTTTTTCCTTTTCTTTTTCCCAAAAACCTGATTTGGAGATTGTGTAATGCTTTTTGAAATGCTGTGAGAAATTAAGGTTATTCATTTGGTTTTTCCCAAGAATTGTCGTTATTTTCACTATGGTACTTAGGTTTCGTTTATTGGCAACACTGTCTCCTGTAGTCTGATCTGATTCCTTGTTATTGGAAAATATTCATGTACCTGTTTCAGTTTTATTTAAATATGTAAATTATTGTGTATTATTTTTGTATCAAGTGATTTAGTTTTTCGTGTATGCTTGATGCTCAGGAGATAATTCTGTTATAATTACAGATTGGTTTCTGTTTCTTGATATTTCTTTCATTCCTTCTGTAAGATCTCAACTTTTTATGGGCTCTGAACAGGATAAGTCTTGGCGTGTGCGCTATATGGTTGCAAATCAATTATATGAACTTTGTGAAGTCGTGGGTCCTGAGCCTACTAGGTATATATCTACATGAGTTTCATACTTCCAATATTACATTTGGTCTCCGACTCTCCAATTTATTACCTTGGAATTTAGTAGTGAACATCCCTTTCATGCCTGTTAGTTATATTAAGAAGCAGTATCATCCATGGTGATATGTGCTAATATAATTTTGGTCTCTTCAGTTTTATTTTAAGGACGGACTTGGTTCCTTCATATGTGCGGTTACTTCGAGACAATGAGGCTGAACTAAGTATAGCAGCTGCTGGCAAACACTAAGTTTTGCCGAATTTTAAATCCAGAACTTGCAATTCAACATATTCTTCCCTGCGTGAAGGTGCTCAAGCTTTGAGGATTTATAATGTTTGTTGCCTTTTGTGATGTTGTGTTAGAGTGGGAACTTACTAGTTACCTGGCATTCTTTTAATATTTGGTTGCTCAATGCTTTAACTGTCTTCTGCAGGAATTGTCATCAGATTCTTCTCAGCATGTCCGCTCTGTTTTGCCTTCAGTAATAATGGGGATGGCTCTTGTCTTAGGGAAGGTAAAAATATCATATAGTGGTCTGGCACTGATTCCGTAGGTTGGAAGTTTTGAAGACCTGGCCAGCATGTCATGCCTTATATGTAATGACTTGTCCATCATTTTTGGCTTATTAGCAATCTGGTTTTTGCTTGTAGAGTTGCATACAATCTTGTCAGGTTTATTGTAGTTTTAGCCATGTTAGAATTTCCAATTTTATTTACTGCTGTATGAATGCACATTGGTGTAATTTGCATGCATTGTAAATTCAACTTCATTTTACTGTTTGTGCAGGATGCAACAATTGAGTAGCTACTTCCAATATTTCTCTCTCTTTTGAAGGATGAATTTCCTGATGTTTTTCCTCAATATCATCAGCAAGCTTGATCAAGTGAATCAGGTGTGTTGTGTCTTAAGGATTTCTCCTGAATTTTCTATGTTACGTGCTCTATTTACTTATGGATGAATTTCCATGCTTATGGTGCTGTTGTTTGATGCTGCTTCTGATGTTTGGTGTTTTAGTGTGTCGAACATATAATAATAGTGGTGGATAGTATAGCAAATTATGTAACTTTTGTCTGCAGAATGGTTTCACAGTGTGCTTGAGTGTGTTAAACAAAATATGTTTTTTCTATCGACTTCAGTGCAGTGGGTATGTAACTTTTTTTGTAAAAGGTAAGAGTTTAATACTAATTTTACTATTAAATATATTGTTGTTTGGTGATTGAACTTTTGTCTTGTGGAGCTACAAAGAGTGAATCCATTATATAAGTGAATGTTAGTGGAACTTGAAAAATCACCTATGAAAAATTGATGATTAATTAATATTTTTATGTGTTATTATTGCAGTTTCAAGGAATGAATACATACACTCAAGAAGAAATAGATGGGATGCGAAGTGAATGGCAGAATTTGTAGCATCAGAGATATGAAATTTAAATTTGCTGATTATTTTATTTTATTTTTTAAAACTCAACTACTTTGTTTAAGTGATTTTTTAAGGCTTACGGTTTCAATGAGGATGAAAAGAAAAAAATGTATGGACAAATTCAAATTCATAAATATTTTTATTGAATGAATTTTATGTTTTATCATATTGTGTTCTAATGATTTTTATGATGAATCATTTAAATTTGCAATAAAAAAAAAACATATGAATTTTAAGACATCGGTTGACAAAACATTTAAAAACGGTTATGATATAATAAAAACTGATTTCCTTTTTTACTTAAAGACATCAGTTTGTATAAGCGATTTCTATTCAAATAGATATGAAGTCGGTTTTTATCAAACCGATTTCATTACACAAATATAAAGACATCAGAAATTAATAAAAATACCGATTTCTATGAAAATTCGAAAGACATCGCTTTTACGAATAACCGATGTCTTTCGAAACATTTATAACATCAGTTATTACATGATCTAAAAAGAAGAAAGCTTTAACAACACTTGAATAGAAAACACTTTTGAAACCGATGTCTAAACTAATAGACATCATTTAAAAACTGACTTCTTTATGCCTTATTGTAGTAGTGTATGTTTCGGACTTGGATATCCCCCTACTGGATCTAGGAATTGGATTGGATCCAATTGATCTTAGAGATCTACCTAGTTAATTATCATAAAATTTGTTGGCCAAAGTCAAGATTGTGTGACATTTAAGGGGATCATAGCCCACTAGGAAACACGATTTCCCGAGTACTCGACAGAGGGTTAGAGGCTCGCCGAAAAATAGTGGGAGGCAAAAATTGAATTTGCAATATTCGTTTAATTACTTGCCATACGCGCTCAAGAAAATATCATTTCGTCAAATAAATTAAATGTTAGTTGGACTAATATTTAAATGTTGTTTTAATTAACAGTTGGACTGTATTCAAACAATTAAATTATAGATGATTAAATAGTTGGACTATACTAATCATTATAATAAATAGTGCCTAAATCGTTGATTAAATAGTTGGACTATTAAAATCAAGATAAAATTGAAAGATTGACATTTAAAACATAATCCTAGGGAAAATGTATTTAAATGGTCTAATTTTCAAATTGGGAATAAATTTCAGGATGGTCCTGGAAACTAATAAGTTACTTTATTTGATAAAATAACATATTATGCCTAAGCCCGGAGTTAAGCAAATAATAGAGCATAATCTTTGGAAGATTTATGTAATGATAACTTTAATGCTTAATCCATTAAGCTTGCTAATTAGACTCCTTAATTTCTTAATCAGAACTAAGGATTAGATCCTTAAAGTATGATAATGAAATTGAAGGATCTTCATAAATCTATACTTAGATTTTAGAAATACTGAAATTGCAATTGATAACTCTTGGAGAGTTAATGACTGTTCTCAATGAGATAAAGTCAAAGTTTGCAATAAGGCAAGTAGCGCAAGGCGCACCTTACTTCGATATTCTAGAAACCCGAAGCTTGGCCAAAGGCTTCCGGAATGTGAAAAAGGGCAAAGGCAAAATCATTATAATCTTCTAGGAAGATAAATGACATATCCCAAAATGTCTGCCTAATTTATGGCAAACGGGATCGCGGTAGCGTGACTGTCATTTGGACAAAGCAGACATGAAGGAATTGAAGACGAGCAAGGCTCTGACTTCAAATATGTTTTTCATAAATATGTTCGCTACCGGTATTGAAATTGGATTTTAAATACTTAGTGTGGTACATAAATATGTACTGATGTTCAGAATCAGCTATGAGCAGGATACTGACTTCAGATTGAGATTTATCTGCGAATCGGAAACGAGATGACTGTCGCTGTTTTAACCGTGGATACCTAATTTAGGAACTACCATTCGGGTGTATACCTAAATATGGAAACTGTTATAATGTAACTAGTTTGACTAGAAACATTATCTCTATATCAGTGTTTAATCTGCTGCGGATTTACCTTTATATTCTAGAACACTGAAGTGTTTCATTTTATAAAGATGATATTAAGATAAACACATTAGATGTGAATAACAGAATTTATATTTTGAATATAAATAAATCTCAAACGTATAACATGACAAACAAATAGCTCAAACTGATTTGATCAGAAGAAACTTAAATGTGGCATTGTTGTCTGGGACACAATTAAACAAAACTCGCATATCCACACTTTTGAAGAGTGGGTACTAGGACATATTTGATACTATTCAAATAAAGTCTACGATTCTAGTTTATTAGGCAAAGTGCCTATAACACTATTTACTTAGTAAAAATGAAAATGCCACCGATCTGTTAGCCCTAGTTCATAGTGAAGCAAGTGGGCCCATGTCTAGCTAGGCTAGAGGTGTATATGAATATTTCGTGACCTTTACGGATGTGGCATCGCGTTATGGTTATGTGTTTCTTTTGAAACACAAATCGGAAACTTTTAGAGTTTCGACACGAAGTAGACAAACAGATCGGCTCAAGTATAAAATCATCACGGTTAGACCATGATGAAAATACTTAAGCAATAAGTTTCTCATATACTTGAAAGAGTATAGTATTCTTTCAATGATGACTCCTCCCGGAACACGTCAATTTGACGGTGTGTCCGAACCGAATAACCGAATTTTGTTAGACATGATAAGGTTAATCATAAGTCGCTCTGAGCTACCATTTCCTTCAACGGATACGCTTTAACAGTGCAGAACTTATTTTGAATAAGGTTCCATAAAATCTTTTTGACAGATTTCATATTAGATATGAACAGGAAAGAAACTAGGTTTCTCAATCCTGATTATTTGGGATGCAAGACATATGTTTGGATGCTACCAAACTAAAACCCAAATTGGATAAGTGCCAATTGTAGGTTATCCTAGGGATACCAAAGTATAGTACTTATAAAACTCACAAGAGAACAATTTTATTGTTGCTCACCATCCGGTTTTCCTAAGAGGAATACCTATATGTAGTGGTAAGTGGGAGGATAGTAAAACTCGATGAAAATCGGAGTAATACTATTCCAGGCATCGATTCCTTTATGGAACACAAATAGTTCATCAAGGATGAAATTATACCAGTAATCTTCGAGTACACAAGAACCGTATATGTCAGAGAGAGTAAGAAAACAACCTGGGGTATAGGTTTCTGATCTAACCTCATTAAGATATCAATATTTTGAGGAATACCAACTTACTACGTATGAGGAAGTGATATAAGGTATCGACTCCCTAATTATGGCAAAGTGCCATGATATCCGAAATGGATTCCATGTATATCAACTATGTTTGGATACTAGTTGATGTACCGCAAGGCATTGTGCCTATTGGTACTATATAAGTCTTCAAGGAAGACATACATGGAAGGCAACATACCAACGTACGAAGCTAGGCTTTTAGCGGAAATGTATCGTTATCAACACTGTGTTGATTACGATTCAACCTTTTACCTGTTGCCACGGTGAATCCATTTGGATAATGCTTGCTAAAGGAAACCTTTTGGAATATGTCAGCTTAACGGGAAAATCGCTTTCCTGAAAAGGAAACCTTTTGGAGGATGTTTACAACATCCTGTCGATTTTTTCGTACCAAAACTGGCAACCAAGGTTTGCAGGTTATTCGATCCATGTTTGGATTGAAGTAAGCATTAGGTTCTTAGAATTATCATTTTGATGTAATCATAATGGTTTATGATTTAATTCAAAACGGAAATGATTCTTGTGTATATAAGAGGGTTAGTGGGAGCGCACTAACAGTGACTGTCCTATATAATAATGATAATATATGTCATTTCTTGGAAATGATATCCCCATAATAATACTATCGGTGAAAGCTTGGCTTTCAGAAAACTCTCCAAGAAACCGTACATTGAAAAATGTACGCGACCTGGTGTCTCATACGCTTTGAGTATATGGATTCACAATCAGGCCAATCCATGTGATAGTCACTGGATTGAAATTAAGAACATCCGTTAGTATCTTAGAGAACTAAGGATACTGTCTTAAACTATGGAGAATGAGAACTTGAAGTGACTGGATTCACTACTGCAAGTTTCCTAAACCGATAAAACGACTCTAAGTCGCCAAACGGTACTATACAGTTTGAATAACGGAACAGTGAGCTGGAAATCTTCCAAGTAAGATATTGTTACCGAATAAACAACAAATGCGGGTTATTGCTGCAGCTGAGGTAACAATAGAAGCCTTCTAGGTCGATAATAAGTCTAATTAGATTAGATATAGTTATATTAGCAGCTGAGCTAGGCTTCAGCACAAGCTAAAGAATTAATGGTCTCCTCAATGATCCAGATATATACTTCGATATTCATCTGATTCGTTCGGATCATACATCGTGGCGATATGATGATCGAATAAAACGCATCAGATGATAATCATGCAAATTCGCTGACGAACGTATTTTCTCAGCAATTTGAGCCAACTGTACATAGTTCGGGTGTCAGACACTCGAGTGACTGACTATAGTCCAAGTGAGAGATTGTTGGACAATTATGACACATAGTGTCACTATTTGTACAGATCACGGTGTTGTTGTACAAATTAACTATGTGACAAATGAGATTGCTCTTTTATCATTTGTGATTAGATCACCAAGATGTATAAATGATAGGAGGTCCTTATGATTTGTTCCTAGATTGAGAATGATATTAGACAGTATCAGTCCACGAAGGATAAATCATTAAATATCCCTAGTCAGAGTATTATCGAGATTGGACATCGATAAATGCGTAAAAGACTAGTATTACACTTGTGCGCGTTGTGAGGGCATAACGACATAGTTCTCATATATTTGGGTATAGGATACTCATGCAAGTGTAATAGGAGGTTGTGTTTTACCGATGGTACAGGAAACAACTTCGCTCTGGATAGACCCCTCGGAATTCCATTCGTAGTATGACTATGTGTCTATAAAAGTCCGAAATCAGGGTAGGTTTATTTGGTCTTAACCTGAGACTTGCACCGCTAATACTTACGACAATCAATATACTTTGGTTTTGGTCGTCCATGGCTTTAACAGGTTCTGTGTATGCCTCTGCTGGGTATATTGAGAATCGTAGTGTGTTGGGTGTGATGTCAAGACGGAAGTATCACTCCAGTCATATGGAGATGATGATCGCGTATGGATACAAAACTTGTTCTCTAAAGGGTTGCAACCATCGGGATAATATGACTTGGTCATGATTATCCGATAATAAAGAGACTAGTTGCTCGTAATCCGATATATGCTTCGTACGGGGCAGACACTATACCAGCCCCAGGCCTTGCATGTGATCATCCGATACTGGATCGAAATACGCAATACTACATATACTACGCCTGATATAGATCCTTATATTCCTATAAAGATATTTCTGGAGAATTGGATAGGCATGGCGCTTTGCTAGAAGCCAACCTTGTCTTGTAAATCGGTATAAACGTAGTACTAGGTACTTACGTGTTCGGATAGTCCGACGACCGAATTTACTGCCAACATATCCGGAGATCTCATGGGTCACTTCCCGAAGATTCACCGATGACGTATGACTCGCACTTTATTAATCTGGTATTAATTAGATGAGAGAGAAAATTAATCTTTAAAGAGAGATAACGATTAATTTGGAATTAATCGATAAAATAATATATTCGATATATTATACGAAATTGGATTTCGACGCGGAATTAAAATTAGATTTTAATTCGGGCGAACGAGTTAATTTAGAATTAATTCGTTAGCGATGTGAATAGTGATTTCTCTAGGCATAATCATTTAATTATGTCGCAACGGAAAATTCGTTAATTCGGAATTAGTGAACCCGAGCCTGGGATTGTTTGTGAGCGCATTCACATTTCGAATTCGAGTGCGGCACGTAAGTCAAATCAATCGTCAAATCATTAGTCGCATCAAGCGTCAAATCATTAGTCATTTTGAGTGATGTGACAACTTGTCACATTGATTGATTGATGTGAGTTGATGGAAATTGTTGAAAAGCTTTTGAAAGCTTGAATGACTAATACCATTATTTTAATGTTTGGTATATGTTATTGATTTTGGAAATCAATTAAAACAACAACACATTTTTATCTCTCTCTCCTCTCCTTTCTCTTCATCTCTCTCGCCCAAGAAGGGCTTTCTTCTTTCGATTTTCTGGTCTAAAAAACAAGAGCCAATGAGGAAAAGGAAGCAAACTGTGGTGATTTTGTGGCAAAATCAGCAAGAGCTAGCACTCCGAGAGACATGCGAAGGTGATAGGGATGTCCACCCATGTGTTGGAAAAATTAATCCATGTCCCAAGATCAAAAGCACAAGCAAAATATATAAAAGAATGAACAATATTGAAGTATGGCGGAATCATACTCACAAAGATCGGAATGCGGATGCGTTGATGAAACAAAAACTTCCTCCTTTGTGCAGTGAGGGTTTCGGCCAAGGTGAAAAGAGAAGCTCCAAGCAATGTTTGATCCTTCCAAGCTCTAAGATGAGTTTCCCATAACACCTTTGTATGATCCCTTGATGGTGCTAGCCAAAGTTGTGAATTAAAGTTCCAAACTTGTACACTTTCTTCTAGTCTTGCCACAAAACAAATGAAGAAATGGAGAGCCAAAACTTGCTCACTGTTTCGGTAATTTGAGAGGGAGAAGAGATGTGATTTTTTGTTACAAAAATCAATTTATATTTATATGCCATAATATTTATTAAATAATATAACTTATGACACAAACCATGCAATGGCTTAGAGTGTCAAACACTCAATTTCCATGCAAAACCCTTGAGTGCATTGTACACTATCTCCATGCAATACATCAACAATTAGATAATGCAAATAATGACATGTGTCATGTGGGCCCCACACACGTTTCCAAATGAAAGTGGGCCCACGTGCACTCACGCGTTCGGGTCCGATATTTCCGAAATACCGAACTTACGTCGCGACGTTAATTAAATCGAATTTAAATAAATAATTGCGCCTAGCGAAATCATTATTTACGTCGCTAACGAATTAATTCTAAATTAACTCGTTTGCCCGAATTAAAATCTAATTTTAATTTCGCGTTGAAATCGAATTTCGATTATTATATCGAATATAATAATTTTACGATTAATTCCAAATTAATCGTTCTCTCTCTTTTTATATAGTACTTTATCCAAGATAAAGTCTCTCCGTAATTAATCCAAGATTAATCGAGTTTGAATCATACGTCATTGGTGAATCTTCGGGAAGCGACCCAAGAGATCTCTAGATATGTTGGCAGTAAATCCGGTTGTCGAACTATCCGAACACGTACGTACCAAGTACTACGTTTTTACCGATTTACAAGACAAGGTTAGCCTCTAGCAAAACGCCATGCCTACCCAATTCTCTAAAATATTCTTACTGGAATATTAGATCTATAACAGGCGTAGCATACCGTAGTATAGTGTATATAGAACCAGTATCGGATGATCACATGTAAGGCCTGGGGCTGGAGATGTGTCCTGCCCCGTACGATACACATATCGGACATCAAGCAACCAGTCTCTTTGAATCGGATAATCCTGACCTAGTCATATTATCCCGATGGTTGCAACCATTATAGAGTACTAGTTTTGTATCCCTTGCGATCATCATCTCCATATGTCTGAAGTGATACTTCCATCTTGACATCACACCCAATACACTACGATTCTCGATAAACCCAGAAGAGGTGTACACAGAACCCGTTAAAGCCCTGGACCACCAAAACTAAAGTTTACCGATTGTCGTAAGTACTAGCGATGCAAGTCTCAGGTTAAGATCATATGCACCTACCCTGAAGTGGACTCCCATAGACACGCAGACATACTACCAATGGGATTCCGCGGGGTCTATCCAGAGCGAAGCTGTTTTCCGTACCATCGGTAAAACACAACCTCCTACCGCACTTGCATAAGTATCCTATACTTAAATATATGAGAACTATGCCGTTGTGCCCTCACAACATGCACAAGTGCAGTACTAGTCTATTCCGCATTATCGATTTCCATTCTCGATAATACTACGACTAGGGATATTTAATGATTAAACCTTTATGGATTGATACCGTCTCATATCATCACAATCCGGAACTAATCATAGGGACCTCTCTTCATTTATATATCTATGGTGATCTAATCAATATATGTACTCTGGGAGAGTCCAAGTAGCCTTCTAGATCTATCCCGGTAGATCTTTATTCCTAGAATAAAAGCTGCTTCTCCCAGATCTTTCATGGAGAATTTCAACGAAAGCCAGCTTTCACCAATTCACCGATGTTAACATGGGAATGTCATTGCCTATAAGCAATACATCGTCGACATAAAGGACAATAAAAGTCAGTGCACTCCCACTAATCTTCTTATATACACAAGGATCATCTAGGTTTTGAATGAAATCATATTCTTTTATGACCTCATCAAAACGTTGGTTCCATGACCTCGATGCTTGCTTCAGTCCATAAATGGACCGATTTAACTTACAAACCTTGTTTGCAAGTCTTGGTGCGATAAAACCGTCAGGTTGTTGCATATAAATATCCTCCAACAGGTTTCCATTAAGGAAAGCGGTTTTAACGTCCATCTGCCATATTTCGTAATCGTAATATGCAGCTATCGCAAGCATTATCCGAATGGATTTAATCATGGCAACGGGTGAGAAAGTTTCATCATAATCAACTCCAAGTTGTTGACGATACCCCTTCGCTACGAGCCTAGCTTTGTACGTTTGAACGTTGCCATCCATGTATGTCTTCTTCTTGAAGACCCATTTGCATCCAATAGGCTTTACGCCTTCTGGTGCATCAACCAGTGTCCAAACTTGGTTGGTATACATGGAATCCATTTCGGCCTTCATGGCCTCTTGCCATAAAGTGGATTCGATACCTTGTATCACTTCCTCATACGTAGCCGGTTCAGTATCCTCAATAAGATTAATATCTACATGAGGTGAGATCAGGAATCCATACCTCTCAGGTATTACCCTGACTCTCTCCGACCTACGTAGTCCTTGTGTAATTGAAGATTGTGGTTCAGTCTCATCCTGGATGGACTGTTCACGTTTCGTTCTCGATTCATTGCCAGGAACAGTGTCACTACGACTTTCATCGAGTTCTACTTTCCTCCCACTAAACACTGCATTTATGAATTCCTTCTCAAGGAAAACCGCATGTAGAGCAACAAATACATTGTTTCTCTGTGGGTAATAGAAGTAATATCCTTTGGTTTCCTTAGGATATCCAACAAATAGGCATTTATCTGATTTGGGTTCAAGTTTGGTACCTTCCAAACGTTTGACGTATGCCCAGCAACCCCAAATCTTCAGGAATGAGAAACCTGGTTTCTTTCCTGTCCATATCTCATACGGAGTCTGTTCAACAGACTTTGACGGAACCCTATTCAAAATAAGAATTGTACTTTCTAATGCATGTCCCCAGAAGGATATAGGCAGCTCAGTGCGACTCATCATCGACCTTACCATGTCAAGCAAGGTACGGTTTCTCCGTTCAGACACACCATTTAATTGTGGTGTTCCAGGAGGAGTCCATTGTGAAAGAATACCATATTCTTTCAAGTAATCTTGAAACTCATTACTTAAGTATTCGCCACCACGGTCCGACCGTAATGTTTTAATACTCTTGCCTGTTTGTTTTTCAACTTCGTGTCGAAACTCTTTGAATTTCTCAAAAGTTTCGACTTGTGCATCATTAGATACACATAACCATAACGTGATGCATCATCCGTAAGGTTACGAAGTATCGATATCCACCTCTAGCACGGCTAGACATGGGCCCACAAACGTCACTATGAACGAGGGCTAACAGTTCAGTGGCGCGTTCACCTTTTCCACTAAAAGGTGATTTAGGCATTTTGCCTAATAAACAGGATTCGCAGACGTCATATGAATTTGGATCAAATCCGTCCAAGTACCCAACTCTTCGAAAGTATGGATATGCGAGTCTTGTTGATGTGTCCCAGACGACAATGCCACAAATAAGTTTCTTCTTTGGATTACTCATTTTGAGCCTTTTGTTTGTTATTTCACATTTTGGAGATTTATTTATATTCAAAATAAAAGACCATTATTTGGCATCAGCACTGCAAATTTCTGCATCATTTTTATATAAATAACACCTGGTGTTTTTAAATACAAAAGTGTACCCATACTGGGTTAACAAAGATACAGAAATAATATTCTTAGTTAAACTAGGAACATAATAACAGTTCAAAAGTTTAAGTACATGCCCCGAGGGCAGTTCCAAAACAAAAGTGCCTACGGCCAAAACAGCAACAACAGAAGTTCCATTTCCAACTCGTAGATCGACCTCCCCCGAAGCCAGTCTCCTGCTATCATGCAGATCCTGCACATCAGTACAAATATGAGAACCACAGCCAGAATCAAAAATCCAATTTTTATTAAGACTAGAAGTAGTCATATTTATCTCAATAACAAACATACCTGAGGCCGGTGCCTTGCCCGCCTGTATGTCCTCCTTATGTCCCTTGTTCATGCGGCAGTCACGCTTCCAGTGACCTTTCTTGCCGCATTTCAGGCAAACATCTTGAGACTGTCCCTTGGCTTCCCAGAAGCCTTTGTTGACTTGGCCTTGCCTTTGTTCTTATGCTTTTTCTTCTTAACACCCCCAGTTGCCTTGAGCCCAGCTTTCGGCGTTTGAGATGTGTTTTGCAAAGTGCGCCTCGCGCTTGTGCCTTTCAGAAGTTCTTTCTCTGACTCCTTGAGAATCGACAATAACTCTCCAAGAGTGTCATCCGAATTCATCAGTTTGTAATTGATGACAATCTGTTTCCAAGTATCGGGTAGTGACTGTAGAAGTACATCTATAGAGCCAGCTCAGCCTCCAAGACTATACCCATATTAGCCAGTTCATCAATATCGGCTATCATTTGAGTCCCATGGACCTCAACAGAACTACCATCAGTAATACGGGAGCGAAAGATTTTCTTCACCAACTCGTACCTCGCCATCCGCTTATTAGTGCGGTGAAGATCTTGCAATCTTGCCATCATATGATAAGGATCCAAGTCCCTATTTTGGCGACGAAAGTGTTGAGTCATTGAAGCAAGCATGATCGACTGAGCCGTGTCACAATCATCACTGTGAGTTTTCCATAACTCCAGCTCAAGTGGCTCAGTGGGCTTAGGCCCGAGAGGTCTTTGTATCGTATACAGTATCCTCTCCGCCCCAAGGACTATCATTAGGTTCATTTCCCAATCAGCAAAGTT